>PVJD01001342.1:0-275420 GCA_004026545.1 Mormoops blainvillei
CTCCCAGAAAAGACATCATTCACACAGCTGATAAACATTTGCTTGTGTAGCACCTTTAATAAGGAGTTTCCCAGACAAAAGAAGGCTAAAAGAGTACATCTCCACCAAACCAACATTGTAAGATATGCTAAAGGGGCTGCTTTAAGAAGATGAAGAAAAAGAGTGAGAGAGAGAGGAACACAGGAACAAAGGGAAAAAAATGAATAAGTACCTATCAATAATAACCTTAAATGTAAGTGGATTAAATACTCCAATCAAAAGACAGAGGGCAGCAGAATGGTTAAGAAAACAGGACCCACACATATGCTGCCTACAAGAGACCCACCTCAGAGCAAAAGACCTACACAGACTGAAAATAAAAGGTTGGAAAAAATATTCTAAGCGAATGCACAGAAACATAAAGCAGGTGTGGCAATACTTATACCAGTCAAAATAGTCTTCAAAACAAAGGCCATAGAAAGAGACACAGAAAGACACTTCATAATACTCAAAGGAAGAATCCATCAAGAAGGTATAAACATTGTAGCACCCAACAAAGGGTGCATCCAAAAATATAAGGAAAATCATGCAGGACTTCAAGAAAGATGTAGATAGCAACACACTTATAGTAGGGGATTTTAACACCACATTGTCGACAATGGGTAGACCTTCCAAACAAAATATCAACATAGATATTGTAAAACTGAATGAAGCATTAGATCAAATGGATTTAACTGATACACACACACACACACACACACAACACATTTCATCCCAAAGAAGCAAAATACACATTCTTTTCGAATGCACATAGAACAGTCATGAAGATAGAGCGCCTAAGGACGCAAAACAAGTCTCAACAAATTCAAGAAAATCGAAACCCTAACAAGAATTTTCTCAGATCACAAGGGCTTGAAACTAGAAACCAACCTCAAGGAAAAAACTCAAAAACATTCAAACTCATGGAGATTGGATAGCAGGCTATTAATAATGAATGGGTCAATAATAAAATCAAGAAACAAATCAAAAAGTTCCTGGAAACAAATGAAAATGAACAGTCAACAGTCCAAAATCTTTGAGACACAGCAAAGGCAGTCCTGAGAGGGAAGTTCATAGCAACGCAAAGCTACTTAAAAAAGATAGAAAGTTTGAAATAAACAACCTAACCTCACATCTACCAGAACTGGAGAAACAATAACAAACAAAGCCCAGAGCAAGGAGAAGGAAGGAAATAATGAAAATCAGAGCAGAATTGAATGGCATAGAGACTAAGAGAACAATTCAAAGGATCAGTAAATCCAGGAACTGTTTCTTTGAAAAGATAAACAAAATCGACAAGACTTTAAGTAGAATCATCATGAAAAAAAGAGTGAGGATGCAAATAAATAAAATCAGAAATGAAAGAGGAGGAATTACAACTGATACCACAGAAATAAAAACTATTGTAAGATTACTATGAACAGCTATATGCCAAGAAATTTGAAAACCTGGGTAAAATGGACAAATTTCTACAAAAATATAATCTTCCAAAACTTAATAAAGAAGAAGCAGAAAGCCTGAACAGACTGATAACAGCTGGTGAAATTGAAGCAGTAATCAAAAAATTCCAGACACACAAAAACCCTGGACTGGATGGTTTCACAAGAGAGTTTTACAGAACATTTCAGGAAGAGCTAACCCCTGTCCTTCTCAGGTTATTCCAAAAAATCCAAGAAGAAGGAAAACTCCCAAACTATTTTCATGAGGCCAGCATCATCCTAATCCCAAAACCAGATGAAGACACAACAAAGAAAGAAAGCTACAGGCCAATATCTCTGATGAACATAGATGCTAAAATCCTCAACAAAGTATTGGCAAACCACATCCAGCAATACTTAAAAAGGTCATCCATCATGATTAAGTGGGATTCATCCTGGGGTTGCAAGGATAGTATAATATTCACAAATCAATAAACATAGTACATCACATAAAGAAAAGGAAAGACAAAAATCATATGATCGTATCAATAGATGTGAAAAAAACATTTGATAAAGTACAGCACCCATTTATGATAAGAACACTCAGCAAAGTGGCAGTAAAGGGGGCATACCTCAACGTTATAAAGGTCACATGTGAAAACCTATAGTGAACATCATACTCAACAGGCAAAAACTAAAAGCTTTCCCACTAAGATTGGGAACAAGATGAGGGTGTCCACTTTCACCACTTCTATTCAACATAGCATTGGAAGTCCTAGCCACAGTGATCAGACAAGAAAAAGAAATAAAAGGCATTCATATTGGAAAGGAGAAAATAAAACTGTCATTGTTTGCAGATGACATGATAGTGTACATAGAAAACCCTATAGACTCCACCAAAAAACTACTTGACCTAGTAAGTGAATTTAGCAAAAAAGCAGGATACCAAGTCAACATTCAGAAATCAAAGGCATTTTTGTATACCAACAATGAAATATCAGAATCAGAAACCATGAAAAAAAAATCTATTCACTATAGCAACAAGAAAACTAAAGTAACTAGGAATAAACCTAACCAAGGAGGTAAAAGACCTATAATCAGAAAACTACACAACGCTGAAGAAAGAAATTAAGGAAGACACAAATAATGGAAGTATATACTATGTTCATGGATTCAAAGAATGAATATCATCAAAATACCCATACTACCTAAAGCAATTTATAGATTCAATGCAATTCCAGTTCAAATTCCAATGACATATTTCACAGATATAGGACAAACATTTCAAAAATTTATATGAAACTATGAATGACTCTGTATTACCTCAGCAATTTTGGGAAAGGAGAATAAAGTAGGAGGGATCACTATAGTTGACAATTAAATTATATTACAAGGCCACTGTAATCAAAACAGCCTGGTCCTGGTATAAGAACAGACACATAGATCAATGGAATGGAATAGAGAGCCCAGAAAGAAACCCATGTCTCTATGGTTAACTGATATTCAACAAAGGGGGCAGAAGTATAAAATGGAGTAAAAATAGCTTCTTCAACAAAAGATGTTGGGAGACCTGGACAGCTATATCCAAAAAAAGAAATTCAACCACCAACTTATACCATACATGAAAATAAACTCAAGATGGATGAAAGACTTAAATATAAGTTGCAACACCATAAAAGTCCTAGAGGAGAACATAGGCAGGAAAATCTCAGATATTCCATGCAGCAATATTTTCACCATTATGTCCCCTTGAGCAAGGGACATAAAGGAAAGAATAAACAAATGGACTACATCAAAATAAAAAGCTTCTGTATGGCTAAAGAAAACATCAGCAAAATGCAAAGGGAACCAACCGTACGGGAAAATATATATGCCAATGACATCTCGTACAAGGGTTTGATCTCCAAAATATATAAAGAACTCACATGATTCCACATCAGGAAGACAAACAATCCAATTAAAAAACGGCCAAAGGACCTGAACAGACACTTCTCCAAGGAGTACATACACAGGGACCAGAGACATATGGAAGGATACTCAGCATCACTAGCCATCAGAGAGATGCAAATTAAAACCACAATGAAATAACACTTCCCCTTGGCAGAATGGCCATCATAAAAAAAAAAAAGTCAACAAACAACAAGCCCTGGCAAGGATGTGGCGAAAAGGGGACCCTAGTACACTGTTGGTGGGAATGCAGACTGGTGCTGCCTCTGTGGTAAAGAGTTTGGAATTCCCTCAAAAATCTAAAAATGGAACTGCCCTTTGACTTGGCAATTCCACTGCTGGGATTATACCCTAAAAATCCCAAAACACCAATTCAAAAGAACCTATGTACCCCAATGTTCATAGCAGCACAATTTACAATACCCAATATTGCAAAAAACCTAAGTGCCCATCAGTAAATGAATGGATCAAAAAAACTGTGGTACATTACACAATGGAATACTATGCAGCAGAAAGAAAGAAAGAGCTACTACCCTTCGTAACAGAATGGATGGATCTGGAGAGCATTATGCTAAGTGAAATAAGCCAGGCAGTGAAAGACCAATACCATATGATCTCACTTATAAGTGGAATGTAATCAGCAAAACAAACAAGCAAGCAAAATATAAGTGAAATATATATTTCAATGTCAGTGACATTGAAATAAAGAACAAACTGACAGTAACCTGAGGAGAAGGGAGAAGGGGGATATTGGCAGGGGGAGGGAAAGTGTCGTCAAGGGACATGTATAAAGGACTCATGGACAAACCCAAAGGGAGGAATGATTAAGGGAGAGAGGTGGGGGTTGGTGGGGTAGGGGTATGTGGTGGCAGGAAAATGGAGACAACTGTACTTGAGCCACTATAAAAAAAAAGAAAAAGAAAAAAATAATAAAATAAAGTTTGATTTTCATGAAGGTCTCTAAGAGGTAGTTCTTTAAGTCTTAGGGAATATCCACACTCTGACCTTTGCATAAAACATGACGACACATGCTTCTCATCCCTCACTCTTTTACTAACACCATCTGCACTCTACCTCAAGTTACTAGGTTCCCAAGGAAGACAAACAGCTGCCTTCTCTCTATTTTAAGGAAGTATATGGTGGCATTATGCTACTAGTGCCCCTTGCACTTGTGCTGGTTCAACAATTTCCCTGTTGACTCCCATTAACGGTATCCTAGTACAAAGCCACCTGCCACTACTAGTGTGCATGCCCAAGGTCCTGTGGTGAATCCCCTCTTGACAACCTATCCTCTCCCTACAAGATGGAAAGAGCAAATTACAATTGTGTTTAAAAGGGATGGGTAACTTACCTGGTCCCTGGGGTTTCGACAGCCTCCTGTCGAACTGCCCACTGACTGGAGGGCTGACAGAGCTCATTTCCCAAGCCTGGATTTACTGGGCTCCCTTGTCACGCCTCTGTGACATAGGAGAAGGGAAGGAAATATTCATCAGTTCAATGAATACTTGTAGTAGGTTCCTGTAATGACCTTCCAACACACACATGCTCACACACACATTGATAGATCCATATCTATTGTCATCAACATATATAGCAGGTTTTCTATAAAGGGCCAAAGCAAATTTGGAAGACCTCCTTTTAATTTCCCATATTCATTATTCTTTGCCTAATTTTAATTGTGTTTTAGATACAAAGAAGAAAGGAACGTCATGACATAGGTGTGTAATAGGGGAAGCCAACAAGCATATTCTAAATAAATAAATCACCAGTATGTTACCCTCTGAAGGTGTGCTGGGATGTTTATCTTTTATTATTTGGATACCAGGGCTGCTGTTGAATAATACGATGGAAACACTATGAATGAGGGGTGGCATTGTATATTTATCAAATAACTTGTCTAAAAGGTAACAAGGCTTCAAGTTTTCTCTATGGGATAGTAAAACAAATTCTAAAAGTTAAATTCAAAGCATTCAAAATTATATTGACTGAAAACAGATAAGCACTTACCTGGGATCAGAGATGGACTAGGGACTGGGATTAACTGCAAATGGGTGACACGAAGGGTAAGGGCACCACTCTGTATCTTGATTGTGGTATAGTTGTATAGTTACATATCATTACCAGAACTCACCAAACTGTATACCTAATATGAGTGATTTATTACATACCAATATCTTCATGAAAGAGTCAATATAAAAATTCAAAAGTTTCAAACTGCAATTCAAAATTGGCAGTATCTTGATTAAGTTAAATAATGAGGATTTTTGAAAATTGAGTCCTTAAAAAATGTTACCATACGGGATGTTTTTTCAAAAATCTATAACTAAACGAGAGTTTTCTTTATGAAATATTGTTTAGGTAAAATTGATACCACATGTGGATGATAGAATCATTAATCCTCTCTGGGCTCACAGAAGTATATACCCTTCTCAGCTCCTTTGCAGTAGTTGGGGCCTTATAACAGTTCTGGGCCAGTGGACTCTGAGTGGAATTGACTTGTGCTCAGAAAAAAGCTGTTGCATGATTCTCCAGCTCTCTCTTCTACTTCAGCAGTACCAGAAGTCACATGTTGAGATTGCAGTGTTGCAATAAGAAGGAGCCATTCTCAGCAAGGAACACTGGCTACTTGGGACAAAACCCCTTCATCAAACTGCACTGGAAATGTAGCACAGGTAAAAATCTAACCTCTGTGGCATTGATCCATTTAGATTTATGTGGGAGGGGGTTCTTTGTTACTGCAGCATGACATAGCCTGTGCTAATACAAAATCCTTAGAGTTTAATGACCATGGGTCCTTTTAAAGGTTGTCTCAATGGACAGTCTGGATTTTGACAAACACACTACCCTAGTAGGCATGGTTGGTAGAAGAAGAATTCAGACATTGACTTTTACTTGGTAATTCATGCTCATAAAGAAAGAGACTGGGCAATAATAACCTAAATAGTCATTTCTGTTATGTTCTTAACATGTGGGTGTTCTGGGATATTGTGATATTACCTACTGATACCTTCATTAGAAAGAGAATTTACCTTAAGATCCTTGAACTCCAGGTCAAAATATATAACTATGAGTCCTGTGCTCCCTTAATAACATAGAATGTATAAAACAGAGCAAAGAGTTTATGAAATGACCTAGGATTCAAGTTGAAACCCACTTGTTTGTCCTTTTCTTGCAGTCTGTGCAACTATGAATCTTACCTCTGTCACTGCTTGGTTACCTTTGACCATTTTACATCTTTAACGGATAGGGGCCACTTTCTTACTAAAGAAATGAGTTTTTTGCCCTGTTGATATCATTGCCTTATGTTTTACCCCAGCAATTTTAACTGTGTCAGGGAATTAAATTTCTTTAGCATGGCTCAAACCCCACATTATTTTTGGTAAATATTTTAATATTTTAAAAGAATTTATTTTGAAAGAGACATTGGTCTTTTTGGAACGTAACTAAAGCACCAGCTTAACAAATCACTAGTAGTAGTAATTCATAGTAAACCCAGTGAAAAAGTGTATTTTTCAGAGGGACACAAAGAAGTGTATAGTGAGCGTCCTTGAAATAGAAGAATGGAAAAGAATGAAGTTAGAGGGAGTCAAGTGACGAACAATACTTTTCTAATAAGTAAGAAAATAGTTTCATAAGTCCATGCTGTTGATAAAGGGACACACCATGTGATGTAATTATTTTGTTTTTGTCTCACAAAGAGAAGCAGGAAAGGAGATAGAGGAGAAACATTTTTTTCCCCACTGAATTCCTTTGCATTTTGGGCAAGATGCTAAATGCTATGTAATGATTAAAAAAGTCCATGACAACTAAGACTTCATCTTACCAAGAAGTTGAAGCCATTGTTTGGAACAAGAGAAAGACTAAAAGACATGAAGTGTGCAGTACTTTTCCCTTCGATCCCTTCCCCATTACAGAGATACAGGACATCCCCATCTATGTGTATTTATTTCTATTTTCCTTCTTCTCACACAGGATCTTGAAATAAAGTCTTGGTATACATTTGAGTGGGCAGACCTCCAGAGCTTTTGCCTTAACTTATTCTTGTGGTGTTGCACCCTATTCAAGCGGTCACATTCATGCAAAGGCTCAATGAAACACATTAATAACAATCATTGTGTTAGAGCTTTTCTCTTGGTGCTTAAACATCATGTTACTAATATTGCATACTATGCAATAATCTATTTAATAGTGAATTTTTACAAACTTGTTTCAAGTTGTATGATCTTAAGCATAGTATCCTCAGGGGTCAGAGTGAATTGTGCAGTGGCTGGGAGACAAGGAGGGTGATCATTGTATGTTCTTCCTCAAAGTCAAGGCAAGCGTTTTTTGTTTGTGTGTTTTGTTGTTGTTAATAAATCTACAGGTCGTACAGCAAAGAAGAACATGAGGAAGTTCTTAGAACTTGTGTCATGACAAGTAGGTGAGGTGTGGTGGGAAGAGTGCAGAAGTAGAGGAGGACATCAGGTTTGTGGACGGAGGTGGGAGGAGGGGTGCTAGAGGGACTTTCTCCAGCTGTATAAGAATATCACTGCAGCAAACAAAACCAAAAACCGATTTTTAATATTTATTGTAATTTGGGAGGAGACCCTAGAAAGTTTCAAGGCAAGAGAAAACTGATTTGAGGCGAATATAAATAATTAATAATCTAAGTTTGAAAAAAGCAATTCATGTTTTTTAAAGTAAGTGCTTTTTATCATTTTAGTTAAGTATATTTAGCAAAAGCTACAAAGGGATTTTTAGGCTTGCTTTGTTAAATTAATTAAGCAAGGAAGCGATTAGACTGAGGTGCCTTTAATGCATTAACAGCCTACATAAGCAAACCCAAACTTAAGCCTCTAAATGCCTCAGGGTTAAGAAATTGAAACCTGGGGACAGCCAATCACAACTGGCTAACTAGGCTCTCCCAAATAAGGCAACCACTTAAGCTATAGCCAATCAAATAATTGCTTTGCTTTTGCCTCTTCTCTTAAAAGTCTCTTCTGTTGGTTGAGTGCTTCTAACCACTTCTTGTTTGGCACTGCTTGATATTTGCTCAAATAAACTTAATTTTTTGGTCTTTTGTATTTTATTAACTTTTTATTTGTTAAGTATATTTTATTGATTATGCTATTATAGTTGCCCCTCTTTTTTCTCCCCTTTATCCCCCTCTGCCCTGCACCTCCCCTCCCTCCAGCATTTCCTTTCCACTTTGATCATGTCTATGGGTCGTACGCATAAGTTTTTTGGCTTCTCCATTTCCTATACTATTCTTAACCTCCCCCTGTCTATTTCTTTTGGTATATTTTATTGATTATGCTATTACAGTTGTCTCATTTTTTTATCCCCTTTGTTCTCTCTGCCCTGTACCCCATCCTATCACCCCCATACCTCTTAGTTCATGTTTATGGGTTGTACATTTAAAAAAAATAGACAGGGGCAGGTTAAGAATAGTATAGGAAATTGAGAAGTCAAAGAACTGATATGTAAGCTCTTAATTTTAAAAATACACTTCAGTTTATCTTTTAAAAATGTATAACCCAGTCCCCTGGTCTGATTTTTCTAAGAAGGTCTTAAATTGGTTAACTGAATTCTTCTAACATTGACTTCTCTTAACCTTCACGCTGGGGGAGAAACACTCATGATTCCTAGATTTATAGAGTGAAAAATATGTTTTGAGTTTCAGGATATTTTGTTAAGTCTCACTTGCAGAGTTTTAAATTTATCTCTTACATATTGTGGTTCTTCATTCTTCATTTTATTCAGCCTGGAAAATAGTGACTTCTTTGTAGTCTAATAAAAGAAAAGGATAAAAAATATTGTTCATGGTTGGAAAACCATGTGGGAACCTCCTTTAACCTCTTTTTGTCAACTGATTCTTAATCAGCTTCTTACCCACTTTTTGCTTCCTTCCTGTGCCCACAGGCCTTTAATCCACCTTCTTTCCCCCTTACCAGCTGCTACCACCCATGTTCCAGGTTGACTCTACAATGGGATAATTCTGTTCTCTCTCCTTACCATAATCCACTGCAAGTATGCTGGACTTTTTCATTTAGAGTTTTACTTTTAATCACTATGAAGAAATAGGAGGGCAAATATAGCAAATGTTGAGAAAACACAGCATTATCCAATCTTATAAAGTCTTCACAGTGCTTGTTCTTAGTCTATTTAGTCCTACACATGATTTCTTTGATGCAGTTGCAGAAGCATCTGGTGCTGGAAGTCTTTTGATGGTCTTCAAAGTCTGCCCATTTAGGTTGAATATGAGATGAAGCTGCTTAGTTTTAGCCTTAGAGAGATGTGGGTTGGCACCATTCCAGAGGCTGGCGAGAGTCTCAGTCCTTTTCAGAAGCTGTAGCCCAGTTTTGCTCATCTGCTCTGCCCTGTTACCAGGGCCCTTATGGGATTGGCTTCTAAGGATTTCAGCCATTGTTACAGCCCTTACCAGTGTCTCCTTGCCCCCCCTGGGAGATTTCCCTAGCTGAAAGCTGAGGAAGGCCCTGGTCCTTTTGCATATCTTCCTTATCTTTAGAAATTTTTCTGAGTTTCAGACCAATCTGCACAGGCCAAAAAGTTTCTTTTGCTAAGATCCTATAACATCCTTTTCTTTTGCCTGATTCTGACTGACCATCATTACAATGTAGTGTATTGACCAGGTTGTGCAAAACAAGCATTGAGCTAGGCACTTTATATCAGTCATAAATGTTCATTTGATTTTGTTTACTTCATAACCAGCAGCTCACTGATAAAGCTCCTAATACCCTTAGTATAAGTAGATTTCTCCATCTATTATTCCAAGCAAATATTGTCTTGACAAGCATTGTCTTTAGAATGGTTGTGGGATCCTAAATTTGGTTATAGTCTTCATGCTTGCCTCATATTTTCTCATTCCCATAATGTTAGCAGATTTGTCCCCTTTCTCACTCAAAGAGCTCACACACTTTTTTTGACTTTTCAATGAGTTTTTCCCAACCCATGGGAAGCCACCAGTTCATAGGGTTCTCAGAGGAATGCCCTGAACTCATTGAGTGATTTAACTCAGGGGTTCTCAAACTTTAATGTGCATGGGAATCATTTGGGGAGTTATTTCAAATGCAGATTTCTTGGGCTCCACCCTGGTGATAGTAATCAAATAGAGCTGGGTTTATGCCCAGGAATTTGTTTTTAGCTGTCACCCAGATGATTCTGATACAGTTGATAAGGAACTGCATTTTTAGGAAGTTGATTTGAAGTTTTTCTTCTGGCTCTCACCTTTGCTCACTACCTAGGGTTCTCTGATGATCACTACTTTGATGTCCCCATTCAGTTCTATTAGACATACTAGGTTTATACAAACTAGCGTAGACATGTAAAAACTACTCTATGCATAATTTCCACCAAGGAATAGAAGGTGCTCTCTCCTCCCTCTCACAAATATATTCTAATATTTATTTTAAAAGGTGAGTCAAGTATCTAGAGATAAAATGATTTTTAAAAATGACCTGGCTGATGTGGCTCAGTGGATTGAGTGCCGGCCTGTGAACCAAAGTGTCGCTGGTTTGATTCCCAGTCAGGGAACATGCCTGGGTTGCAGGTCAGGTCTCCAATGCGGGGAACACGAGAGGCAACCACACACTGATGTTTCTCTCCCTCTCTTTCTCCCTCCCTTCCTCTCTCTTTAAAAATAAATAAATAAAATCTTAAAAAATGATTTGCAAGACACTATTCAAGTCAACAAATATTAATTTTATTTATATTAAAACATTAAATGTGTACTCATTAGAATTGTTTAATTATATTCATTGTGTAATTCACACACACTAAAAGTACAGAAAATAATATAAAATAGGCATATAAACTCATACTTCTGTATTAACACATTAACATTTTACCACATTTTAAAAAATCTCTAATATCCATATTTTAAACATTTACCACATGTTCTTATCTGTAAACAGTAAATAGTATTGCTCTGAGCACTTTTGAATTTTACATAAATGGAATATACTATATATTTCTCTTCATAGATTTTAAAAATCAACATTGGTTTTGATATTGGTGTTGCTCTATGTAAACCTGATTAAGTTACAACTTCTGCACAGTATTTTCTTTTATAGACCATAATTTATCATTCTCTTATTAATGGTTATTAATTTAATACTAATAACCAAATACTAATACTAAAAGGTACTAATCTTTTCCTCAGCTATTAAAAATACTGTTGAACTACATACACAGTAGTACTAGAGTTTCTTTAGGTTCTATCACTTAGCTGTGACATTGCCATAAGACCTGTGCATTTGTAATTTAAAAATTGTACATTTAAAATAAAAGCCAAAAGTAATAATCAGACAACTAAGTATTTTTGCTATATTTTATTAGAAATTCACATTAAGACAACCTACTTTTGATAATATCTACCTTATCTACACTTCATTCTGCCTAGGAAACTCTTTCAGAGTTTTTGTCAATGGGTACGCATAAATTTTTATTCTATTTTATTCACAACATAATTGTATATAAATACTTTATTCATTTGACCCATTTACTTGATAAATGCTTAATTAGTGGTTCCCATGGACCAGCATGCTAGCTCCTAAGGACAGAGACAGAAATCCTGGCTTTGTTGAATCTTTCATTAATTTCACATAATCACATAGACCGTAATTTTATCATTTAGGAAGCAATTAATATTACACCATAATAGCATGGTATGATTAGCTTATTGAATTCCATAAGGAGCTGCATTTATTTTAGAAAAGTACACATATATGACATCTACATTAAAATTAAGGATTGAATTTGACTAATGTGAAATTATCATAGGGTTTTGTGTGTCTGTAGTGCTCAGATTGACACAGAATAGGCCAGATCTCAGCTATTATCATTAGCAGTCCAGGCTCCCACTTTTCTCTCCATTCACCCTCTGCAACTCAGCTTAGAACTCAGGTTGTTAGAGCGGTAACAGATCTGAATTTTGGAGTGGGTTTGAGTGCTGGCTCCTCGGCTTGAGAGATACATTAACTTGGGCAAATTAATGAACCTCCTTGTGCCTCACTTTTCTCTGCTATAAAATAGGGGTAATAATACACTCAGTTGATACTTGGGAAAATCCTTAAAACTGTGAGGATTAGGCCTGGTTTTTAAAAGTCAGATTTCACTTCTTAAAGCAAGCTACCTGAGGGATATATTGAGAGGTTGAAAAATAAGGCAAAAAGGGGCCTGAGGGAGAAAACTGTAACTGTTTTTTTTTTTTTTCATTGTTGTTTTCTGGTTTTTTTGGCAAGGATCCCAGGGTCCATCTAATTTCATCAAACTCAATGTCTGTAGCTCATGAAAGCTGTTCACCATTGGTCCCCTGTACCTGATGCCTGCTTGGAGCTGTGACTTCTGTGACTCCAGGAGGAGAAAGAGCCTGACAGATATGTGCATACACACACATACACACCTACACACCAATGCACACAGGAGATAGGGAAAGGTGGTTAAAGAAGGGAACCATGTCAAGAAGTTATTGTTAGAGAGAACAAATCCATCCATTTGAGTATTTTACCTAATAGTACATCAGGTTGTTTCTAAAATGTAAAAATTAATCAGTTAGGTCTTTAGGCTGTTCTCACTACATTTAAATACAATCATCATTTGTTCACACACTGGGGCCAAATATTCTGAAGGGGAAAAAAGTATAAAGTAACAATCTACCTTAACATAAACAGTTTCAGGCTTACTTCTTTAGAAAATGCTCATTATCACCCATTGCCTCCTTCTCTTTCTTTCTCCTCTTTTTTTTTTTCTTCTCTTTATTCTTCCATGCCAGAATAACTTCTAGCTATGGGGAAACTAAAGTAATATAAATGTACCTGCATCTATTTCTTCAAGTTGCTGTTCAAGTTCAGCTCATATATGAATCAAATACATGATGCTAGAAAAGAGCTAAGGCATATTCTAAAATGCAGTGGGCTCCTATGAAGTCACTGATTAATATAATTAAAAGCCTGAGTTAATTGCATTGCTTTCCATTAGCCTTCTCTGTATACGCACTCTCCAAGGGCCAGACTACCCGCCCCCACGGGGCTCGGGTTCCACGTTTATCCAAGGGAGATGGCTGCTTTCAAAACCGAACCTTTCATCAATCCCCTATTAATTAGCTAAATGCCGCACCAGATTATGCATTCATGTCTGCCAGCTTGGCCTGAGCACCAGGAGGGCAGAGCTCACAGTCCTCTCGGCTCGCCCTCCAGCCTGGTCATTGGTATTCCAGGACAAGCCAGCTTACTGTAATTTGAAATTGGTCTGCCATCCCATTAGGAATCTGCCCGATCAATACCAAGTGAATTAGAGTTTCAGTGATCTGATTAACTCCCCATTATTTTCTACCCTGGCTGATTTAGAATGCATGATGAGACAATATTCCAGTTTCTTTGCTTTATCCCAGTTTAAGTGAAATATAGACATCTAAGGAAGCAGTGCCTGTGCATTTGATTTGGCTCAGCTGTAATAAAGTCAAACACCATGAATATCTCCCTCATCCAGACGGTCTTAACTGACTGAAGGCTGCCTCCTGCACACCGAGGGAGGAGCCATGAGTGGCAAGGGGGAGAAGTAGGTGGGAGTACTCACTGCTTATCTCTTTTCTTTTAGGCTCTCTCTTCTGAATGGACTCCTATAAGGCATTTAACAGGATGTTTTAGTTATTTGTCATATGATCGACATTAGCAGCTTTGTGAATGACGCTCTGGGTCATGTGGTTGGAAGGCAGACTGCAATTCTCCCCCAGAGGCACAAGAGGCTTATGACAATAGGATAACTTAATGTTTTATCTTGATGACTGAAAACAAGCATTTTAACCAGTAAGGTCAGGGCCAAGTGCTTGCTGCCCTTAGGGAAAATGACTGGTACTTTTGGGTAGCAAATCTGGCCTCCTGGGCAGGAGGACTATTTTCATGCCCTGGCTCAGGGCTTCAGAGAAGCCTGAATAAACCTCAGTAGTCAGTGTGTAGCTCCAAGAGGCCCAGAATTCAAACTGGTAGAAAGCGCAGCATCTGAAATAATGCAAACAATTGAACAACTTTCTCATATGTTTGAATTCGCTTGGCCAAACATTTTCTGGTAGAGTTTCTTAAATAATTCATCATTATTTTTTTGTTCAGTATATTTTTATTGTTCTATTACAGTTGTCCCAATTTTCCCCTTTTGCTCTCCCCTGTCGCCCCAAATCACCCCAACCCCTGCTCCCACAGTCAGTCCCCACCCTGTTGTCCATGTCCATGGGTCAATTACACATGTTCCTTGACTAGACCTTTTCCTTTCTTTCCCCTCTTATCCAACACCCCGACCCTCTGGTCACTGTCAGTCTGTTCCTTGTTTCCATGCCTCTGGTTCTGTTTTTTATTTTGTTAAGTGTGGAAGTTTTAATGGCATTATCAATTATTTTAATATTGTCCAAGTGCTTTAAAATAAAAGCAGTACCCTTTTAAATAAATCAGAGTTATAGTGATGTAGCATGATATTTTTTCCACCAGATATTTTTTAATCCACCCAAAAAAGATTAAAAATGACTTTCATATGATTATAAATAACTCAATTTATATGGCCTATACTATTATCCCATCTTCCTCTTAGAAATTACTTAGTAATTTAGAATATTATATGTGCATGGATGAAAACATTTGACTGGATGATATAATGTGATCTGCTAGCTAGTTATGTAAACACCTGGATTGGAAATATAGATGTATAGAAGTGGAGTAAATTGCCATTGACAGATGTTAGCTTGGTGAGAGGCTTGGTCAGCTTAAGGTCTCATGAACTACCTTGCTCTTCCCCACTATTGATCATTACTCAACTGGACCTTTCTGAATGTCTTTTGCGTTTTGTCTTCCAATTATGGTTCATGCAAGTCAATTACAGCAATATTATCATGGGAATTTATAAACAGAAATAAGGTTTAAAATATCCCAGATCAAAACAAAAAGAGGTTATTCATCCTGGGTTTGAATCCTGCTCTTTACAGATAGATTACTTTATTTGCCTCTTTAAGCCAAGGGTTTTTTTTTTTTTACCTCAATAAAATGTAAATAAGTACAGTAAACATTATAGAATAATTTTGTGTATTTATTAAATACAGTAATATATGTAACATATACATAATAAATGCTCAAAGTTTGTTAGCTTTCTCTACTTTTCTGCCACATGTTCAAAGAATCTGTGAGAACATTTTTTATGCCAATCTCTACTTTAAAATGTTTCATTTAAAAATCTTAAATAAAAAAAAAGCAGTCTCAGGATAAATGAGTTGTATCAGATATATTTTATGCATATGGCTTAATTGAAAAAGTACTTGAATGTTGCCAGTGTTCTGAAATATCTCAAATTTCTCACTTGGGAACAATTGAAGTTACATAAAGAAATGATTCAAACTGTATTTAAAAGTAGAATGACCAAAAGCTCTAACTGATTATTAATACAAAGCCAACTCAGAGCCTTTCTTGTAGAAGAAAGGAGGGCTCACAGGTTCTGGGCCTAGTAGGGTCATTTTCAGGTATTTCTTTCTTCAAAAAAAATTTTTTTAATTGTTGTTCAAGTACAATTGTCTTCATTTCCCCCCATGCCCCACCCAACCTGACCTACCACCCTCGATCCTAACCCCCTTTGACTTTGTCCATGTGTCCTTTATAAATGTTCCTTGATGACCCTTCCCTTTCCTTCCCCTGTTGTCCCAACAGACACTTCTCCAAAAACGGCATATAGAGAGCCCTGAGACATATGAAAGGAAGCTCAGTATCAGTAGCCATCAGAGAGATGCAAGTTAAAACCACAATGAGATACCACCTCACACCAGTCAGAATGGTCATCATAAACAAAACAAACAACAAGTATTGGTGAAGATGTGGAGAAAAGGGAACTCTAGTACACTTTTGGTGGGAATGCAGACTGGGGCAGCCACTGTGGAAAACAATATGAATTTCCCCAGAAAACTAAAAATGTAGCTGCCTTTTGACCCGGCAATTGCATTGCTGGGATTATAACCTAAGAATCCTGAAACACCAATTCAAAAGAACTTATGCACCCTCATGTTCATAACAGCACAATTTACAATAGCCAAGAATTGGAAGCAACCTAGGTGCCCATCAGTAAATTAGTGGATCAAAAAACTGTGGTACATTTACACAATGGAATACTACACAGCGGAAAGAAAGAAGGAGCTCCTACCCTTCATGACAGCATGGATGGATCAGGTATTTCTTATCTTCACAATAGACCTAGTCCTTTCTTGGTTTTGATTATTCATTTCCATTCATATAAATTGAAGTCCAATATTATTCCACTGCATTTCTGGTCAATTAAAACTCGCAAGCTTTTTTTATCACATCTACTTCTGTTTTTTTTGTGATTAATTACTTTGTAATGGGTAAAATGTAACACTTTCTGCAAATAAATATTATGTTGATCTCAGCCAATCACTCCAGTTTGTTAACACCTTTTTGGATATTTATTTTATCATATACATAATTAATTACCTTTCTAGCTTAGGGTTCTTTAGTCACTAATAGGGCATTGCACACAACAGCACTAACACCCATCCTGATTTCAATCTTGATATCCACATCCTTGGTCATGGGGTCGAATAAATACTCACTTGTGCCAGCATTCAGCACGCATCAGTCTATGCTACTACTGTTACTGCTACTGCTACTACTGTGCTGAATATCTTCCAATTGTCCTTTTACACCTTGCATGTCTCCAACCAACTTTGTGTCCTGGGACGCTAACCTGTGTGGACCACACAAGTGGACTCCCAGTTCTCTAGCTTCTAATCAGGTTCAGCTCCTTCTGGGGTGCTGGCTGGAGATAGGAGGTAGGAAGAGGAGTGAGGTCAGGGTGTTTTTTCTCCCAGTTTCCTCCCTGCCAAATTCCCATTGGTAGACTGCTTCTCTGGATTCATGTAGGGAGACTTCATGCATTTCATAATTATTATACATTTTGTGGAACATGAGACAAAATGGACAGTTACCTTAAATATATAGCTACTACATTAATATCAATTTATGTCTATTAATATTACTGTTATAGATTTGCTGACTTGTACATAGGAATGCATAAAAACATACATAAAATTTCATCATCTTTGGATTGCTATATTTGATGACACCATGCTATTGCGTTTTAGTGATAGTCTGAATGTTGCTTGAAGCTCAACTTATAACCTAAATGTCACAATTAAGTTGTTAAATGCATGGTAAAAATACTCATACTTAGCACTTACATGTTGTTTTTCATCATTAATATGTATGACAAATAGGAGCTAATCAATAGCATAGCAATATTTTCAGTAATGATCTTTTACTGTTGCTTGGTTCATTTCAGTTCAGAGGCCTTTTACTAGTAATCCCATAAAACTGGTGACAAGTCTCAAGTTAATAGACAATATTTATTTGAGTATGTTTCTCTGTATCCTCTGTCTCTTTACCTGCTTGGCTTTCTCCTGTATGGTGAACCCCTAAATGCAGAGATTGTCTTTCATTTCTGTGTCCCTAGTACCTAGTATAGGACCCGATACCTTGTAGACATTCAAAAAAGTACTTATGGAGTGGATAAATGTGTGACTAATATAGAAAAACTATTGAGATGATTACTGATGTTGTTTTTAAAGCCTATTGTAATAAGTGTCTGGGGAATTGTACTTTTAATGTCAGATATTTTTCAGTCTCCCTTTCAATTGAAAAGAAGGGTCATAGTTTGAAACTTTTTGAAACTCATGCCATATTGATTCAAAGCTAGAAAGCAGCCTGTACCAATGAAATGGATACATCTCACACGTTAAGGAACACTGAAGCTTGTTCCTCAACAATGCTACTTGCAGTGATCTTTGCTCACTTAGTTCTATCACAAGTACTGAGGTCAGTCTGTTGGGTAGAATTTGAGGATCTGAGCCAGCAATGTGCATAGCTCCCATCACTTTTATTTTTGGTGCTTTGAACACTGGAGAGAGTATCCTAATTTTGACGAGAGATCCTGTAGCTTTTGAAGGAGGCCACCCATTCATGGCAGTTAGGAGCCTTGACAAGCAAGGTCTGACATGTTGGACATTTCCATCATTGCTTGTCAACACCCACATTAGATAGAAGGAGAAATGATTTGGAAGGAAGAAAAAGAAGACTGTTGCAATAAAATCCAATGTGAAAAATACTCGCATGGCTCTATGTAAAAAAAGAAAGACATCACAGCTTCATACATTAATAAATGTGAAAAAAAGTGATTGAAAAGAGAGTTCTTGTAAAATACTGAATAGTTACACTGTTACAATTAAAGACCTTTTTTATAAAAAAGGAAAAAAGAAAAAAAGAGAACAGTTTAAGCTAGTGTTGAAGAAAATTCAGATTAAAAAAGAAAATCTTTGAGACAATCCAGTCTGACCTCCTCATTTTACAGCTGAGGAAATTCTGACCCAAAAATGATAAATGACTCACTCAAAGTTATATAGCCAGGACTTTTTCTACTGTTTTCAATACCATGTTCATTTCTATACTCCTCAGTACTCAATGTTCTGTTAAATCAGTAATTTTAGAATCTAAAATTGAGACATGGAAATTATTTTTCCAAACATTAAGTGAGAAACTCAAGATGGTGGAGGAGTAAGTGGAAGCTACACTAACCTCCTCCAGGGCCAATCTGGAATTACAACTAAATTGTAGAGAAATCATCCTGAATAACCAACTGAACAGTAGCTGGAGATAAGCCTTATAACCAAGAGCAAACAGAAGAAACCTCTTCACTACAATGTGACTGGTAAGGAGTGCATAGGACCCATGAGAAGGCTTACTGGGCCCTCATGGCTGGCAGCTGAAGTGCTGAAGGGATATTCAGCGGCCAAGGGGTTCCCCTGGAAAAGTGTGCAGTCTATACCCCAAACTGGGCTCCCCAACCTACAACACCAGAGCCAGGAAAGGAACCCAGATAACATCTAGCTGTGAAAAGCATCAGGGTTTTTGTCTGCCAGGGTGAGTTGGCTGGAGACAAAGAGGTCATCTTAAAAGGCCAACACACAAAATTTCATTTGCAGCCACTTACCCTGGGCTCTGGTAGAGGAAAGTCAGAGTGGACTAGAGATGCATGAGGAGAGTCTGGGGCTGCTGGCTCTGGGGAGAGAACTGAAGGAACAACCACCAGGATCCCTGTGCTGTATCATTCCCCATACTGCAGAAGCCATCTTTCTAATGCAGAGCACTCCTCTATGAATGGCATCAGCTTGAGGGGAAGCAAAAGCTCCACCCATGGGAATTACTGTGCCCCACCCTGTGGAGCCTGTAGGCTGCTGAGAGGAGCTTGAGGCTATATTACTGATTAAGTTTAGCAAATGTGAATCTTGGGACCTCTACACTTTAACTGACCCTCCCCTGGGCTGGGTACTGGTAAAAGCCAGTGCTGGTGTATAGCCTGGTTCTTTCTGCACATGAACAGGCTCAACAGAGGGAGCCATATGCTGTGGATCACTGCTAGCTCCAAACAGGTTGCCCAGGGCCAGTCACAGGAAGCATCTGACAAAGATCTGAACCACAGTCTTTGCAAATCTACCTAATATATAGAAACAAATACAAAGAATAGCCAAAATGGAAAGGCAATGAAATGGGCCCCAAATGAAAGAACAAGAGAATTCTCCAGGAGAAGAACTAGATGAAATGGAGGCAAACAATTTATCAGGCAGAGAGTTTAGAGTAATGATAACCAGGATACTCAACAACATGAAAAAAGACATAGAAACCATAAAAAAGGACCAGCCAGAATTAAAGAATGCAATATCTGAAATAAATAATGCACTGGAAGGAAAAGACAATAGGTTAGATGAAGTAGAGGATTGAACAAGTGATTTGGAAGACAAAGTAGAAAAAACATCCAAACAGAGAAACAAAAGGAAAAAAAAAATTTAAAAAAATGCAGAGAGCTAAAGAAATGTTTGGTACAACATGAAGTGAAAGAACATTCACATCATGGGAATACCAGAAGGAGAAGAGATTGAGCAAGGGATTGAGAACATATCAGAAGAAATAATGAATGAAAACTTCCCTAATTAGGTAATGGAAAAAGACACTCAAGTTCAAGAAGCTTAGAGAGTCCCAAACAAGTCAGATCCAAAGAGGCCTACATGAAGACACATCATAATAAAAATGGCAAGGCTTAAGTACAAAGAGAAATTACTAAAAGTGCAAGAGAAAAGCATGTAGTCATAACAAGGGAGCACCAATTAGATTGTCATCTGATTTCTCAACAGAAACATTTCAGGCCAGAAGGGAAAAGTGTGAAATATTCAAGGTGATGAAGAACAAGGAATTACAACCAAGGCTAATTTACCCAACAAGATTATCATTTAAAATCACAGAAGGCATAAGGAGCTTCCCAGGCAAGAAAAAGCTAAAGAATTTGTTAACACCAAAACAACACTGCCATAAATATTAGAAGTCTTGCTTTACGAAAAGAAAGAGAAAGAAAGAAAGAAAAAAAACGCCCCAGAGGAATAGAGGAATATAGTCTAACAATAAAATGGCTTAAATCTGTATTTATCAATAACAACCTTAAATGTAAATGGCTTAAATGCTCCAACCAAAAGACACAGGGTAGCTGAGTGGATAAGAAAACAAGACCCATATATATGCTGCCACTAAGGGACCCACCTCAGGTTGAAAGACAGACACAGCCTAAACATAAAGGGATGGAAAAAAATATTTCATACAAATGGAAAGGAAAAAAAAGCTGGGGTAACAATACTTATATCCAACAAAATAAACTTTAGAACCAAAGCTATAGAAATAGATGAGGAAGGACACTTGCTAATGATAAAGGAAACAATGCAGTAAGAGGATATAACCATAGTAAATATTTATACACCCAACATATGAGCACCTAAATATATATAGCAAATCTTGATGGAAAGAAAGGGAGACATCAACAGAAATACAGTCATAATTGGGGATATTAACACCCCATTGACATCAGTGGATAGATCATCCAGGCAGAATATCAATAAGGAGACAGTGGCCTTAAATGACACACTAGATCAAGTGGATTTAATTGCTATCCTGAGAGCATTTTACCCCAAGGTAGCACAATATAAATACTTTTCAAGTGCACATGGACCATTTTTTTAGGATAGACCACATGTTAGGACACAAAACAAGTCTCAACAAATTTAAGATGATTGAAATCCTATCAAGCTTCTCTGAACACAATGCTATGAAACTGGAAATCAATCACAAGAAGACTGAAAAATACATGAAGATGTGGAAGCTAAATAACATGTTTTTAAGCAATGAATATCTTTAAACAACAAGATCAAGGAAGAAATCAAAAGATATCATGAAATAAATGAAAATGAGTACATAACAATCCAAAATCTGTGGGACACAGGGAAAGCAATCCCAAGAGGGAAATTCATAGCATTAAAGACCTATCTCAAAAAATAAGAAAAAGCTCAAATAAGCATTCCAACTTTACACTTAATGGAATTTGAAAAAGAAAAACAAACACAAACAGGAGGATGTTAAGAATAGCATAGGAGACTTCTGGCCAAGATGGAGGTGTAGGTAGGTATGCTTTGCCTCCTCACACAGCCAAAAGAAGGACAACCACAAATTTAAAAACAAAAAACAACCAGAACTTTCAGAAAATCAGACTGTATGGAAGTCCAACAACCAAGGAGTTAAAGAAGAAACATTCATCCAGACTGGTAGGAGGGGTGGGCAGGCAGCCTGGGCAGAGAGGACACATGGCAAGGTGCCAGCTGGAGGACCAGGCAGGTGAGATGGCAGCTGGTGGACTGGGCTGTCACACATTGGCATGCAGATAAACTGGGAAGAACAACTGGGGAGCAAGACAGATCACACTGGCCAGGGTTCCAGCATGGGAAAAGAAAGCCTCGAACCCTCTGGCTGAAAAAATCTGTGGTGGCAGGAGAAATTCCCAGCCTCATAGGAGAGTTCATTGGAGAGACCCACAGGGTCCCAGAATATACACAAATCCATCCACCCTGGAATCAGCACCAGAAGGGCCAAATTTGCTTGTGGGGAGTAGGGGAAGTAACTGAAAGCCTGCGAGAGCTGAACAAGTGGCATAGATCCTTCTCTGACCCCTCCCCAACACACAGTGCCACAAGGCAGTGATGTGGGTTGCCGCACCTTGGTGAATACCTAAGGCTCTGCCCTTTACAATGTAATGGGAGACTGAGACAAAGAAATATGGCCCAAGTGAAAGAACAGATCAAAACCCCAGAAAAAATACAACTAAGCAAAAAGAGATAGCCAACCTATGAGAGGCAGAGTTCAAAACACTGGTAATCAGGATGTTCACAGAATTGATCGAGGATGGTAGCAAAATGGAGGGAAAAGTGAAGACTATGTAAAGTGAAATAAAGAAAAATATACAGGGAACCTATAGTGAAGGGAAGGAAACTTCCTTATGCTCAAATCAATAATTTGGAGCAGAAGGAACAAATAAATATTCAACCAGAACAGAATGAAAAAATAAGAATTCAAAAAAATGAGGAGAGGCTGAGGAACCCCCGGGACAATCTTAAACATTCCAACATCTGAATCATAGGGGTGCCAGAAGGAGAAGAGGAAGAGCAAGAAATTGAAAACTTAGTTGAACAAATAATGAAGGAGAACTTCCACAACCTGGCAAAGGAAATAGACTTCCAAGAAGTCCAGGAAGTTCAGAGAGTCCCAAAGAAGTGGACCCAAGGAAGCACATACTGAGGCACATCATCATTACATTATCCAAGATTAAAGATAAGGAGAGAATCTTCAAAGCAGCAAGAGAAAAGGAGACAGTTATCTACAAAGTAGTTCCCATAAGACTATCAGCTGATTTCTCAAAAGAAACCTTGTAGGTAAGAAGAGGCTGGAAGGAAGCATTCAAATTCATGAAAGGCAAGGTTCTACATCTAAGATTACTCTATCTGGCAAAGCTATCATTTAGAATGGAAGGGGAGATAAAGTGCTTCCCTGATAAAGTTAAAGGAGTTCATCATTACTAAGCTCTTATTATATGAAATGTCAAAGGGACTTATTTAAGAAAAAGAAGAATTCAAAAGTATGAACAGTAAAATGACAACAAACTTACAACTATCAACAACTGAGCCTTAAAAACCCCAAAACAAACAAACAAACAAAGCAAACAACTAGAACAGGTACAAAATCGCAGAAGTGGAGATCACACGAAGGGTTATCAGTGGGGAGGGAGAGGGAAGAGAAGGGAGGAAAAGATATGGGGAATAAGACGCATAAATGGTAGGTACCAAATAGACAGAAGGAGGTTAAGGATAGTATAGGAAATGGAGAAACCAAAAACTTATAGGTACAACCCACGGACATGACCTAAGCAGGGGTGATTCTGGTGGGGGTGTGTACAGGGAGGAGGGGAATAAAGGGGAGAAAAAAATGGGACAACTGTAATAGCATAATCAATAAGATATACTTAAAAAAAAAGAAAAACAAACAAAACCTAAAGTTAGTAAAAGGAAAGAACTAATAAAGATCAGATCCAAAGACAGATAAAAAAGACAGATACAAAGATCAATGAATCCAAGAGCTTGTTCTTTGAAAGGACAAACAAGATTGAAAAACTTTAACCATGCTCATCAACCAGAGAGAAAGAGAGGGAGAGGACCCAAATAAATATAATCAGAAAAAAGAAGAGAAATAACAACTGACACCCAAGAAATACAAATGATAGTAAGAAGATATTTTGAACAACTACATGCCAATGAACTGGACAACCTGGATGAAATGGATAAATTCCTAGAAACATATAATCTTCCAAAACCTAAGTCAGGTAAAATCAGAGAATCTGTATAGACAGATTATACTTAGTGAAATAGAAGCAATAATCAAAAAATTCCCAACAAACAAAAGCCCTGGACTGTGTGGCTTCACAGGGGAATTTTACCAAGCATTCTGAGGACTAAGACCTCCTTTTCTGAAACTATTTCAAAATATTCAAGAGGAGGGATGGGCCCCAAGCTCATCTAATAGTCCAGCACTGTCCTAATTCTAAAATCAGATGAAGACACAAAAAATAGTTATAGGCCAATATCGCTAATGAACAAAGACACCAAAATCCTTAACAAAATATTAGCGAAACTCATACAGTCATGCATCAAAAAGATCATACATCACGGTGAGTGGGATTTATTCTGGGAATACAAGGTGGGTACAACATTTGGAAATCAATAAATGTGATTCACCACATAAACAAAATGAGGGATAAGAAAACTACATGATCATATTAATGGATGCCAAAAATGCATTTGATAAAATTCAGCACCCATTTATGATAAAAACCCTTATCAAAGTGGGAATATAGGGAATATACCTAAACATAATAAAGACCATATATGATAAACCCATATCAGCATCATACTCAATGGGCAAAAACTATAAGCATTCCTCCATAATCAGGAAAAAGACAGAGATGTCTGCTTTCACCTCTCTTATTCAACATAGCACTGGAAGTCCTAGCCACAGCAACCAGGTAAGGAGAAGGGATAAAATGCATCCAAATTGGAAAGGAAGAAGTAAAACTCTATTTGCAGATGCCTTGCTACTGTACCTAAAGAACCCCAAAGATTACACCAAGAAACTACTAGAACTGATGAATGAATTCAGCGAAGAAGCAGGATACAAAATTAACATCCAGGCATCAGTTGCATTTTTATATGCCAATAACGAACTAACAGAAAGGGAAATTAAGAAAATAATCCCATTTACAATTGCTTCAAAAAGAATAAAACGCTTCAGAATAAATCTAACCAAGGACGTAAAAGACCTATACTTGCAAAATTATAAGACACTGAAGAAAGAAATGGAAAGATAAAAATCAGTGGGAGCACATATCATGTTCATGGATAGGAAGAATTAGCATCATTATAATGTCCATACTACCCAAAGCAATCTATAGAGTCAACACAATTCCTCTCAAGATTCTAATGATGTATTTCACAAAACTAGAACAAATATTTCAAAAACTTATATGAAAGTACAAAAGGCCAAACATAGCAACAACAATCCTAAGAACAAAGGTGGAAGAATCACACTACCTAATATGAAACTATATTATAAGACCATAGTAATCAGAACAATATGGTACTGGCATAAAAATAGGCACATGTATCAATGGAACAGAATTTTGAGCCCACAAATAAACTTACAACTTTATAGTCAATAATTATTTGCCAGATGAAAGAAGCACATACAATGGGCTATAGATTGTTTATTCAATAAATGGTGTGAGGATAACTGGACAGATACATGCATAAAAATGAAACTAGGCCACCTTCTTATACCACACATAAGAATAAATTCAAAATGGATTATAGACTTAAATATTAAACCTGAAACCATAACAATCATAGAAGAAAATGTAGGCAACAAAATCTCGGACATTGTTCATAGCAATATTTTATCAGTTATATCTCCTCAGGTAAAGGAAACAAAAGAAAAAAGTAAACAAATGGGACTACATCAAACTAAAAAGATTTTTCACAGCAAAGGAAATCATCAACAAAATAAAAACACAACCCACAGAATGGGAGAACATATTTGATGATACATCTGATAAGATGTTAATATCCAAAATTTATAAAGAACTTAACAAAACTCAACACCAAAAAAATAAAAAAATAAACAATGAAAAAAATCGCAAAGGACCTGAATAGACACTTCTCCAAGGAGGATGTACAGATGGTCAATAGACATATGAAAAGATGCTCAACATCACTAGTCATCAGAGAAATATAAATTAAAATCACAATGAGACACCATCTCACATCTGTTAGAATGGCTATCATCACTAAATCAACATACAACAAATGCTGGTGAGGTTGTGGAGAAAGGGGAACCCTTTTGCACTGTTGGTGAGAATGCAGATTGGTGCAGCCACTATGGAAAGCAGTACGGAGATACCTCAAAAAATTAAAAATGGATCTGCCTTTTGACCCAGTGAACCCACTTCTGGGAATACATTTGAAAGAATCCAAAACAGTGATTCAAAAGAACATTAAGACCCCTATATTCATTGCAGCATTATTTATAATTGCCAAGATATAGAAGCAGCCTAAGTATCTATCAATAGATGAGTGGGTAAATGGTGTAGGGATAAATAGTGTATTAGATATTTGCACAATGGAATACTACTTCACTGTAAAAAAGAAGAAAGTTTTACCCTTTGCAACAGTATGGATGGACCAAGAGAATATTATGCTAAGTGAAATAAGCCAGTCAGAGAAAGACAAATACCATATGATTTCAGTCATATGTGGAATCTAATGAACAAACAGAACTAACAAGGAAAATGGGGACAGACTCATAGATGGAGAGCAGCATGACAGTTAATGACAGTGGGGAGCTTAGGGGGTGGAGAGATTGGGTAAAAGGGAGAAAGGACTCATGGACATGGACAACAATGTGGTGATTGCGAGGAGTAGAGGAGAATAAGGGGAGTAAATGGTAATGGGAAAAATACAATTAAGTATTTTTTTAAATAAAACCTTTAAGTAAAAGTTGATTTGTATTAACTATAGGTGATGTGCAGATAAAACATTCCCACACTTGACTAGATCTAGCGATTGATCAAGCCTTAGTTACAGAAGGAGGCAAAAATATTATTATGATAAAAGGCGAAAATGAAAGTTCTTCAGTTAAGATTTTTAAAATTTAGAATTAACTTTACTAATTTAGAAGTAACTCAGACTCTGTGATTTAATAATAATAACTTTAAAATTAGATCTTCCCTCACAGCATAAGTAATGTCAATTTGGTTTAAAATAAAAAAATAATAATACCTTAAAAAAATCAAAGAACCTGATATTGAGAATTCTATCAACTTGTTTTCAACTATTAGTAACTTATTACCCTATAACTAAGCTTTCATTTTTATGATGCACTTGAATGTAATGGAGACCTATTTTAATTTTATTCAACCACGACTGTAACAAGACTGTGAAACTGATGTGCTATGCAAAGGTGGGGTTAGAAGTTAAGGCAGCCCAGTCCATGTAACAAGTGGGAGTAATAAGTGATGCTCCTGTCTAAACTGAAGCAGATATTTGAAGCAAAGAAACAATACAAAATTGGGGCTGTTGAACACTTCCCTGGAAAGGGTTTCAGAGATGTATGTTTCTAGAGTGTTAAGAAACGGGGACCAGAGAGAATCGCTAAAATGCAACATAAGCTTTCTGGAAGGTTGGAAGGGATTTTATCCACAAAGATGAAGTCAGAACGAGTGGGCAAGAGATGGCCATTTGATCAGGCATTACTCAGGAAAATGCCTGGCCACTCCCAAGGGATGTCGATGTCAGTAGAGCCTTAAAAGAGCTGGAGGGCTCATTTCACCATCTAGCTGAGCCTGGGAAAAAGAGAAATGTTTACATGGCTGGAGCTTGGGTTGTGAGGACATAGTAATGGCAAGTGATTAGAACAGAAAGTTAAACAGGATCAGGTATACAGAAGATGCTCAATGAACAATGAAAGAATGATTGGCTTAATGAGCCAAAATAAGGAATTTGGATTTTTTTCCCAGGTCAGTGGATTTCCAGCAGTGGGTGACAAAATCGAGAGAGATTTGCACTGTGGAGAATGTACTCAAGTTGGAGATAGAGTAAAGGTAGTGGCTGCTTGACCTTTTAAGTATTATATATTTAGCATTTTCTATTAATTAAAATAGTTCATATAACTATGTGGTTACAATTTGTGCTGTGTGTATCAGATAACCTCAGGCATGCTTTTACCATGCCACCTGGCAATATTGTGAAATAAGGGATTTCAGCAAAATACAGTAAGAGCTCATTTACTTAATACAATTGGAACCATTACAAAAAGTTGGGTAAAGTGGGGCATGATGAAAACATGACACAATCATATCGTGAATGTCTTACCTAATCTAAAAATATAAGTGCACATTCATTTACCAGTCTTTCAATCTAGAGCCAGAATCCTTATCTTTTAGCATGTATGTTCTTATTGGAGTTACTTGTAGTCTTTTCTGCATACATCACAAATATAGTGTATTTTTACCTAAATTTATTTTTGTTCAAGTGGAGGGAGAAATTGCTTCCCTTGTGAAGCAACTTTAAAATGTTTACAATTGTTTTTCCAGCCTTTTACAGCTGTTCAGTGTACACCAAATTGTTAGCAATATTTTATTGGCTACTTGCCTTTATAGTTTCCTAAAGCAAGCCACTTTATTTTTTAAATAGTGTATTGAACATTTCCTACCATCTTGGCCCACCTTTTATTGCAGCCTCAAGCATTTTTGCAGGTTTGAGAGCATTCATGTTCAACTGCACTGCTTAGTAGGGCTTCCCTGTGCTGCAGCATGAGATACCTTTGGTATGATTTAGACACTAAAGTTCAGCAGTCTCACCCATGTGCAAGGGAGTTATGCCCCTTGGGAAACCTTTGATCATTGGGGGACTGGACTTTGTAGATACATTTCGCATGACTTCTCAGAGGGTTCCAGGAAAATTCAGCTCCAGTTGCTAATAGCATGACCCCTTCAATAACATACTTTTCTGCAGTTCTGATTATCTACTCTAGGATTGAATTAACTACTCACAAGTAAGACCTTATCTTAGGCTCACCTTTCTGGGAGGCAAGTCACACTAAGACTCATAGAAGCAACACTGCTCTTTTTATAACTAACTTATGTTATTGAAGGTTTAGTTTTATTACATGTTTATAACAAGTACAACTGGCCTACATAAGCTTGGGAAGAAACCTAACTGCCCCTGGTAAGTATCCATGATCATTATTGGGAGCTGAGGTGACAGAGAGGAACTTAGCTGCCT
This sequence comes from Mormoops blainvillei, assembly GCA_004026545.1. NCBI lineage: Eukaryota > Metazoa > Chordata > Mammalia > Chiroptera > Mormoopidae > Mormoops > Mormoops blainvillei. The sequence continues at coordinate 29,176 of PVJD01001342.1, forward strand.
CCAGCAGGCAGCACACCATGCCAGATCTACTTTACAACCCACAGTGAGGACATCTGTTAATCTGATGATTTTGGTTAGGCTGGGGAAGAAGCCTCCTACTAAATGTCGATCTGGAATTCATCGGACTTTTAAGATGCCTTAGCTAGCCCAGGGCAAGAGTGCGAAGGAGATAAAACTTACCTTTGGAGGTTTTCATCTACTCTTTCTGCTTTTTATCTTTCTTAGAAGTATTATCCACCTTTGCTTTTTATCAACATTGGGTCTCAGGAAATACCAATACTCATTTACTGTAAGGAATGAAGTACTAAAAACGCTTGATGTGTGACCATCTCTTCCCTACCCTCCAACACCCTCAGGAGTAGTTGCATTTTTTGAATTATAATATTATATCACTAACTGTTGGCACTTAAAGTATAAATGGACATGGAGAAGAGGTATGTTTTAAAGTCGGTGGATTAAAAGTAAAAGTTGGTGGACATGGAGAAGAGGTATGTTTTAAAGTTGGCGGCTTGATGTCTTTAGAAATCATACTACGTGGATATTCATTTATACCTATTAAACTTATAAAAGTGATTTTGCTCAGCTGGATTCACTTACCAATTATTGTTTGCCCTCTTATCAATTTTCTTACATAGAGATCTTTACCTGGAAATTGTTCTTATATCCCTCATTAGATTAAAATCTCTGATAGCTAATTCTTTTTCTATCATCTGGTACAGAACTGATTGAAATAGTAAAAAAGACTTGATTTGAAATTTTCCAATAAAATAGCAAATGGTTGTATTATGCTTATTGTGTACTAGAGCTGTTAATTCTCACAAGAAACTTATGAATACTATTATTTATAGTTAGGGAAACTGAGGCACAGATAACTTAAGATTCTTAAGAACTTAAGATCATCCAAAATCACAGCAAGTGAAGGTCAGAGCTGGCATTTGTCTCCACTTTCAATTAAAAACAGATGAACACCCTGGCTAGCGTGTCTCAGTGGACTGAGTGCTGACCTGCAAACCAAAGGGTCACCAGTTCGATTCCCAGCCAGGGAATCAAACTTGCCTGGGCTGCAGGCCAGATCCCCAGGGCAGGTCACACAAGAGGCAACCACACACTGATGTTTCTCTCCCTCTCTTTCTCCCTCCCTTCCCTCTCTCTAAAAATAAATAAATAAAATCTTTAAAACAAACAAACAAGATAAAAATGTACATGGAAAACCAAAATCCTTGTAAAACTCTTTTAGAATTGTATTTGAAGGAAGTCCTAACCCACCACTGAGCAAGGCTTAGATTTTGGGTTCAATAAGATTTCAGTTTGTTCTCAGAGGAAACTCCTCTCTAGGGAGAAATAGGACTGGCAGCAGCCCACTTGAATGCTTCTTATACCTATCCTCCAAATACATGCACAAAACCTCCAACGTACAGCCCATCTCTGGTCCAAGAATAGGGTCTGAGACAACCCCCCAAGAATGTGCTCAACAAATAAGAAACCGGTTCTGTGGGCTTCAGATAGAAATGTACTAATTAGCCATTTTCCAATGCCAACTGTAGGTACCAGACATATCCTTCTTCTGCAGTCTTATTCTAGCATCAATAGAACCCTCATTTTGCAGATTATAGTTACTCCAAGGAGTGTTAATGCTGTGATATGTTCTGTAATTCTAACTTTTAGTTTATAGTGATCCTTTCTTCTCCTTCCATTATTGCCAACAGTGGTCAGGTTTATTTATTCTGATCTGTTTTCTATTAAACACTCTACATAATAAAAATGTCTGCCCCATTTTTCTCTTAGAGAGACTCTTAGAATCTTAGAAATTTAGTAGTGACATTGATTTTTATCATAGTATATTCCCTGAGGTTTATGGAAGATTCATTTTATAGGAAGATTAACAAATATTGTATTTACAAAAACATTGTAAGTTGGCTTATCTTTGCTTTATTTAAGTCCCATGTTTTTTTTAAAGTTAGTGTAGAAATGTTTAAGGTTTGACTTATTTATGACAACATCTTTGCAACAGAGCACTCCTAGTGCTTTTATTATATTTCTTGATAAATCAGATAAAGCAGATATAATTGTCATCAACACTAAATATTAAGCTAGATTTTCAACAACATTGGCAAAGATTATCTTCACCAAGTTTTTACACAAATCACAATTTATTTATATTTTATAGCTGTTTCTGAGACATCTTTATTTCATTCTATGAATTAAAACTCATTATGACCTGTGGGCTCCACTGTCTAGGAAATACCAAGATTTTTATTTTATTTATGCATTTGTAGATAAACTTGTGCTGCCAATTAACCATTATGCTTCTCCGGGTAAATTTTATCATCCCATGATGCATTTGGGTTATCTCTAATTGGCTGAAATATGTCATGGGATGGCTGCTTTAAAGAGGCCTTTAGTACGCTCTCCTACCTGTGTGCTGTATTTAAGGAGTTTGTTTTTCTGGTTGTAGGGTACTCTGGATCCTTTCCAGTTAAAAATGGGTGGTGTTTTCAACTCAGTTCAATTCTTCTAGGTCCAGTTTAGCAAATAGATATTACTCTTGTCAACTGGTTTAGAAACTAAATGTAGAGTAGTTTTGCTGAAACTCCCTAAAGTGATGAAACAACAGTTGAGCATATCCACCCCAGGTCTTATATGATGATGTTAAATCAATAAGAAAGGACACTATGTTCCATTGACATTGTAACCAATATAATTGTGTCTTGGTATGTGGTTTTCTGTATGTATGATAGAGGTTATAAAAAAATAAAAAGATGAATGAAGCAAGAGCAACTGAGCTAGTTAATAAAGTAGTATTTTGTTAACTTATTGACTCCAGAATGCTCATAAAAATATATTATATTCTTCTGATCAGGAAACATTTGTCTGGAACTTCTGTGTACTGGGAAGTGGGGATTTGAAGATCAAAGAAACAGGGACTCTATCATCAAAGAACTCTCAATCTAATCATACTCTTATAACTCTTTCTCATCTCCAGACACTAAGGTTATCTTTTCTCTAGATAATTGTATTAGAGATGAGACTAGTAAATTTTAGATAAACCATTTACTGACAACTTGCTGATGTGTGGGAGGGTTAATGGTAAGCTGTTCTGAGAATTATGGATAGTACTTGGTTTAGGTGAAAGTTCTAAAAACTGGTAGTCATTGATGGCCTGCAGGTATTCTATTTAGCACCCACGATGGGTTTTTTGGTTTGTCTGTTCATCTGGAAATATCTTTATTTACCTTCACCTTTTATCAAAAAATAAAATTTTACAAGTTTAGGGGACATTTTTTTCACCACCTTATTTTTGGGGGATACCAACTCATACACCTTTGTGTTAGGCCATATAATATTTTCCACAGGTCATATTCCAAGCTCTTGTATCTTGCCTCTTAAGCTGCTGCTGATCTGACCTCACCTTTGGAGATCTGCTTGCAAGCACCAGTGAAGGGTTAAGGCCTTGAAAAGACTTTTCTTAGCACTCCTCTCCTGCACTAACCCCAGTGTTTTTTTTCCCTTGTGCTTGGGAAAGGCCTGCATGTCTCAGAGAAGTTCTCTTCTGTGTCGCCCTGGTGTTCATTGTACCACTTTCATGCACTTGGTGAAGACATCTGGTGGGATGGGTGTAGACTTGTTCTGTGGTGGGAGCTATTTGGGAGTTTAATCAGTCATCCCAACCCACATACAACTATTAAGAATATGTGAAAAGTTCGGCTGATTTAGGCTTATTGTTGTCTGTGGCAGGTATTTCCTTTTCCTACTACCTCATCAGGGATGAAAATAATCATGTATCTCTTTTGTCCTAGGAAGGACGCATCACCTCATTTAGTTTTCTTGCTCTCAACACCTCAATGGATGTGTGTACATGTGCTTTCTAAGAAAAATCCATGATTTTGTATATTAGCCTTCTTATTCTAGTTGTTAGAATAGGAAAAGAGTGTCTTGTGAATTTCTAAATCCTGACCACAGGCTGAAGTCCTCTACAGTGTCCAAAAATTTAAATTAGTTACCCACACTCAAAATGTTAAGAGATGTACATTAAAATCTTATTTCTGCCTTCCCTTGAAAAATTAGAAGTTCTGGCATTAGTGGGCCTAAGTTTTCTAGCAACCACAGTTGGAGTTGGGTAATAGCTATCTATTCATATGATGGAGGTATAGTATTTATTTTTTTCTTTAAAGAGAATGCTTCAGAAGCAGGACAATATTCTAGAAATACTTCTTCATTTGGGTTCCTATAGCATTTTAAGTCAGGTAATTTAACAAGCTCTTAGTGGAGTTTCACAATGTGACAACATTCCCCTTGGATCTTTTTCAAGTACAATGCACTCCTAATTCCTTCTTGTGGGTTCATTTGTGTCAAGGTCTATTTATGAAGGCAAATTGTGCCTTTCAGAGTAATTATCCTTCACTGAGTGAAAAGATTTGTTGAAATGTTATTTTTTCCAGAACTTACAGGATTTTTGGACAGATTTTTAAAAAGATTTTTGTTTATAGCATGTGTATGAGTGTAAGTGTACGTGTTTCTTATCAAAAAGAGGAACTATGATTGAGACTTTTTTTTTTCATTACTTGATCGAGATGGGATAAGAGTGATAGAAAAAAATATTTAATGTTATCAGCAAAATACTTCAAATGTAATCAATAGGCTTATTGATGAATTGTACTGCCTGTTTAAAGACATTCAATTGCACTATTTATCAAAGTCTGCTCTACAAAGAAACAAAATCACTAACTCCATCTTTCCTTCATTCTTTTATTTCTTCCATTATTCATCTGCTATTTACCAGGCCCCTTGCTAGGCAATGGGTCTGTAGTAAAAAGTCAGACGGACCTGGTTCATGCATTTTTGGAATTTCTGGAGGTTAAAGAAACCATTCCCCAGAACCTGTCAGGTCCTATAACTTATACATGAAGGCATGCTGCATGGGTCTCACCATTACTGCCCTAGAAAATAGTATGCTGAAGTATAAAATTGGGAAACACTGCATGTATGGAGGATTAGTGTAATCATGAGGGTTCAAAGCTGAGAAACCATGAACAAACATGGGGGTTTAAATTTTCCTGCCATTTAGATTTATCATAACCAAACTCTGAGAGTCAGCAGAATTCATCAGAGTAGGAAAAGCAAGAAGATGTTGAAGTTGCATTCTCAGTTTCAGGTAATTCTTGATTATCCACAATTTCTAATCATAGGCTGCTTTTTCCCATGCACATTATCTGTTACATCACCCTTCCTCCAACCAATTTCAGAGTTCATGAAGTTGATATTCTTTTAATTTTTGTCTGTTAAAGCTATACATAGAATGGCAGAAGGTCTAGAAATTAATGATAATTCATTTCATGTTTAATTTGAACATCATTTCAAGATGATTATTTTCTTGCTTTTTCCTCTTCAAGAAGATAAATTTGAACTGCATAAATTTTATTAGCTAAAATCTTTTAAGGTATGGAGAGATGTAATAAATAAAGTAATACAAATCATTTTTTGAAATGTTATATACCACCAAATTTTGTTCCTTTGAAAGTAGTCACTTTGGAGTGAACTCTTAGTCCAATGAATATAGTCTTGGGTTTCCTTCCCAATTGTATTACCACACATTCTCTTGAATATTCTGAGTGGTAGAACATTCTTATTGTAGAGGATAATTTACTTTTTGGAATCAGCCCAACATAATTAAAATCTAAGCCTATTGAATAAGACAGGGTAATACTATTTGGGGGGATGAGGCAAATGAGATACAAAGTCAGGAGGGTGGGCCTGTGGTTAATCAGCTCTGAAGATAATTTTTGAAGAGGAGTTTTAGAAATTTTTTGGTGTATAAGAATATACATGAATAGTCCTCTAAGATTATTATGTTAAACAACAATAATCATTTGAATATAAGCTTCCATATGTGTACTAACAATCTGCCTTTCTAGAAGGAATTATAATAAGGCAACAAAAATAATTAAAATTTCAGAAATATTCATGGTTTAATAGTGTATATGATGGCACAGCGTGGTATTGTGTACATATAGAAGCTTATAAAATATCTGAACCATATTTCTTTGTAAATTTGTATTATGATATAAAAATAACTTATCTAGTTATGTTGTTTTCAGATTGAGATTGTGTTTTGATTCAATTCTAAAGTATAGGACATTTTCGAGGCACGTATGATTAGCATTTTGAAATTCTCTATATAGAATATCTTATAAAACAACATGTATCAGAGATTTATAAAAAATTTGTAAACTAGGCAGGGCACTAGTGCTATTTAACATAGTGTGCTATTCAACAAACTTGGAGCGCTATTTCAGGCTGAACTAATGTTTGATTCATTGGAAACAAATGACCAACCCGAGTTTGAACTCTACTTTACCACAAGCTAACTAATTATTCATGGTCTCAGACAATTTTCTGTTCTTGTTTTCCATTTACATATGTATAAATAAAATATGGATGTATGTATATATGTATAAATAAAATATATATGTATATATGAAAATATTCATCCTATTTGAATAGTGTATGGAATTTGCCTGGCATCTTAGGGGCTCAACAATTAGTAGTTATTGAGATGATTCAGAAAAATAAAAATTACCTTTTATAAACTCATGATTAAGAAAATATTTGGAAATACTGTTCTGGCTGGCGTGGCTCTGTGGATTGAAGCCAGCCTGTGTACCAAAGGGTCCCTGGTTTGATTCCCAGTCAGCGCACATGCCTAGGTTGCAGACCAGGTCCCCAGTTCAGGGCCTGTTAGAGTCAACTGATCGATATATCTCTTGCATATTAATGTTCTCTCCCTGTCTTTCTCCCTCCCTACCCCTCTCTCTAAAAATAAATATATAAAATCTTTAGAAAAATAAAGAAAATATTTGGAAATACTTACTAAATTTAATTTTAATGACATTCATAACTTTTTCTTTTCATCACTGCCTACCATGGTGCTGGTGAACACTCAGTGGGGTACTCCCAGTAGTTTTAGAATCCATGAATTTTCAAATCAGAACATATGACTCTAATCTCAGAAATGGCAATTGATAGTCATTATAAAGGAAAAAATAGTTTTCTTATAGAAGGTGCATCTAGTACTTTTCTTTGAGTTCTAAAATGGGGTTAACATGAAAAATGATAAAGAAAGTCCTAACTTTTGTTGTCATGTGTCTGTGTGTGCACAGATAGTCACTCTAGAATTTTCCTAACATCTGACGTCTGAATCAGTAGTATTGTTGCTGTGCTCCAGGAGCCTGGTGTTATTATTTTGATTTTATAATATATCCTTGAGCAAGAGCCAGACGTTTAAGTTCACTTTTTTTTTTTTTCTGATAAAGTCTCAAGGAATTGTCTTGGACCCTGCTTCAATAAGAAAAAGTCTTGTTTCTCTTTACCAAATCAAAGGAAAGGGCTTTTTATTGTATGAGAAGTATAGTGCTGCATTCCTACATTCCAGGAGAGGAAACTTTTTGATCCCTAATGTGGATGCCCAAGTTTGTAAATTTAATAAAAAGATTTTTTAAAATGTGGCAGTGTTTTTATCTGAAGCAATAAACTCTGATTAAATTCTTGCCAGTTTGATGCTAACGGTCTATCTGGGTGTCATGAAGGTGAGTGAGAGCTTTGGACAAGATAATAGCAACAGACAAATGTGGAAGAATATGAAGTTTTAAAGAGCCTTTCAGAACAGTAAAGAGTTTAGGAAATTAAAATAGTCAGTAAGGCTGCTCATGCTCCCGAGCAGCCTTAACTGCCTGGGTCCATTCACTTCCCTGTCATTGAGTGAAGCTATCTCCGCCATTGTAATAATGGCTGTTTCTTAGTCTGTAATGATTATCTTTCATGTTCTTTTTTTATTAATATTTTAAAATAAAGATGAGCCAGAAAGTAATATGCATATTATCTGCCGAGCCTAACAGGATGCCAGTCAGCTAAACCTCATTGCTCTTACAACTAAAGAGATGAGTTAGGGAAAGAAAGGATGTAGAGAGGAATTTATATTAACATATTAAAAATTGTTTTTGTCATTATGTTGAGCAGAGGTCATAGCAAAAAAACCCACAAAACAATAATTACTATAAGGTGTCAAAAATGCTCAGCTATGCAGACACATTTTCAAAATATTAATTTCTAACAGTGATATTAAAAATCAGAAATTTTAGATGGATGGAATACTTTAGAGTAAGAGATATTGAGTGCAATTCAGTCTAGTTATGAGTCTTTTATACATGTTCAGGGTATGGTAGGGTTTTTAGTTAGAATAAATTGTAGCTAATGTTGAGATTAACATACTATGTCAATTCTGTTTCTTAGTTTATATCTATCATATATGCATGAGGATAACATTTTGATAAAGGGAAGGAGGGTTTGGGCTATCATTTTAGACAGGAGGCAGTGATTACCATATTGGTTTTGCCTTAATCATTTGTTTTGGTTAAAGTTAATAGTAATAATGGAATTCCATTTTTACCTAATTTCCAACTTTATGTATAGCATATATTTTTATTTAGATACTAAATTGAGCTGGCTTCTTCTAAGGTTTCATAGTTGTAGTTATACTAAAACATATTAGCTTGGCACAGGTTTTAAAAGTGCACCCTTTGTTAGATAAAGGGTGCTGTAATGGCTTCTGGAATGATCTATTATTTTGGGCATATAAAAAGAAGTTATAATGCTGTTCTTTAAAATTTATGTTTCATAATAAAATGAATAATTCATTCACTCATCCACTGACAAGCAGAATACTTAAATTAATGTCTCAGTGTAAAACATCAGCACCAAACCAAAAAGCTATGGCTGGAGGTAGGGAAAGAAGCCTGGCTATTAGGATATAATACATTTTTAGAAGATAACTGTAATATAAAATGAGTCTGAAAGTCATTTATAAAGAACAGGATATTAAAAGCTATAAGAAAGAAAGACCATTTATCTATTTGTGTACTATTTTGAAGACTTGAGCCAAATGTTTCATCAGCGATTTGGGTGCCTTCCAATAAATTGGGTAGGGTTGATGTGTGTATGGGGGAGGGGAGGTGGGCAGGAATACATTTTTCCTTTGAGCTTGGTTTATTTAAATCTTCATTCATTAATTCAACAAATGCCTATGGAGCAGCTGATATGTGTAAGGCACTATAATATATATACAAGGGTATCTAAGGCATGGAGTTTAGGGTTTACAAGTGGAGATGGCACACCTAGGTAAACTTAAGACAAACTTAATTTTTAAAATAGTCCTGAAGTAAATTTTAAAATGAGATTAATTTATCATTGACTAATTAAGGATGAATAAATGACTCTTATTTATTGTCTCTTTTTCACATGTGCAGCAATGCATTATAATCTTATCAACATAATGATAATAGTCAGCATGTGTGTCCCTAGGCATTATCCTATGTGTTTTACATGCAGGTACATGTATACAATAATCTATGTAGCAGGTGCTATTGTTGTCTCTATTTGACAGATGAGGAAACTGAGGGACAGAAAAGTTATGTAACTTGCTTAGGGTCACACAGGTAGTAAGGTCAGTCACACTTAGTCCCAGAGCCCAAGCTTTCACTCTTACAAATGTCATAAATGCAGGCTTTGCTGTCACCTCAAAATCAAGCTGATGTGATTCCCTGACAACATCTAGGGGGCATCCTAAGATATTAGAATTGTGAGGGCGCTTTTACTTTGGTTTCCCAATTTCTTCAAAGTTGAGAGTGGCAATTTCCACATAGTTAGAAACAAGTGAAGGAGCTCAGACCTTTGTTTTATTTTTTAATTTTTAATTTTTTTTTAAGTGGCAGCCTACGGTCAGTTTATAAATTTTAATTTCACATGGACATTTACCAGTTAAAGACCTTTTTTCTTTCCGTGCTCCATCCTCCCCCACCTCCCATCCTCAGTCCTTCCTCCCTTTGGCTTTGTCCACGGGTCTTTTATACATGTTCCTTGATGATCCTTCCTCTTATTTTCCCTCAGATATCCCCCTCCTCACTCCCTTCTGGTTACTGTCAGTTTGTTTTTTATTTCAATGTTTCTGGTTATATTTTGCTGGCTTGTTTGTTTTGTGGATTAGGTTCCACTTATAGGTGAGATCATATGGTATCTGTCTTTCACCTCTTGGCTTATTGCACTTCACATAATGCTCTCCAGTTCCATCCATGCTATCACAAAGCATAGGGGCTCCTTCTTCCTTTCTGCTGCATAGTATTCCATTGTGTAAATGACCATCATTTTTTGATCCACTCATTTACTGTTGGGCACTTAGGTTGCTTCCTACATTTGGCTATTGTAAATTGTGCTGCTATGAACATTGGAGTGCATACCAGACCTTTGTTTTAAAAAGGAAATGATATGAGTATGACAGGACATCTTTTGTTTACATTTGAGCATTGATCTTTACAAAGAACTTATGTTTTCTAAAACCAGAGTTTATCAGGGTCAGTCTAGAGAGTTCAAAATCAAACATGATGGTTTCTAGATTGGTTAGATTATATTCGTAACATTATAGAATCTATTATGAATATACTTTTGGACTGGGAGCACTGTGAATCTGACCACATCTCTTTCCTGGACCTCTTGGTTTTTTGTGTATAAAATGAGGGAACTGGATTAGGTCATCCCCTTGGTCTATTTAAGTCGTGATCTGGGGTTTATGTCTCTTTAAGTTAATTAGGCTCATGAAGTTCTAGATTTAATTTAAAAATAAACATATTTCAGTGAGGGAAATCAGCCAAATTCAGAGAGAAAACAGCTTTACATGGGCAGTGCTCTTTGTTCCAATGACACACAGCTTTGACTAAGTCACTAGCTTACATTGCATAAATAAATATATTACATGGTATGTCTTACTGACTTAAAATAATTATTTTATTCAGAAATGGGTGTTATTGGTTTAACCAAGATGTTAGTCGTCGTATGTATTTGGTTATAATTTCGCATGTTGGCTATAACACAAAGTGACTTTCTTAAGGAGGACTAAGTTTGAACAAGAAAACTCTAAACATAGAAAACACTAAAAAGTGGTATAGCAATATTGGAGTGATTACATGTTTATTTGCATGCATCTCATAGGACATTGTAAAAAGCATAATAATCTTAAATATCACAGATTTGTAGGTATTTTTGCTTTTATACACCTTCAATATCACTTTCACAAACCATAAGTACTGTCAGGTAATTTCCAGTGCCTGAGAATTTGTGCTCAGGTATGTGATAACAATATTTGAATATGTGATATCAATCTTCTAGTTAAAAATGGTTGCTTGAATATAGTGGCATGGAGATAAGTTTTCTTACTCTGAAAATAAAACCTAGAGACCTTGATAACTTGATGATTCTCTGTCACAGATAAGCCACCGCTCCCATGGCATGTGTGTGTATTTCTGGTACAATACACTTTCATAAAGAGGCAGTTCAAGACAAAAAACTTTCATTAACCTTGTTAATTGTCATTTTTTCAACTTTAACTTGGACACTTAAATACTTTACACTGCTATATATGTGTGTGTGTGTTGCATTATATGTATATAAATGCATCATCTTCAATGATGGGATCATAGTGCTTTTTAAAAAAAATGTTGTTCAAGTACATTTGGCTCCATTTTCCCATACTCTGCTTTCTTAAAAAGCAATTTTGATCCTTCTACATTTCTTGTGACCCATTTTATATCAGATCACAACACCTGAATATGAAGGAATGTTGTGGCTGAGAACATATTCCAGATGGAGGTGAAGATGGAAAGAGAGCAATGCTGTTCTCTATGTGAAAGGTTTTTGCCCATCAGGCATAGGAAGTGGAAAGGTGGGACTAGGGGGCATTTTCTTACCATTATTGGTGTGCACCAAAGTCATTTAAAAGAGAAAATTAAAGTAGCAAAGTGTAAAATGTTGAAGGCTTTTTTTTTAATTTTTAATTTTTTTTTAATATAGTGTCAGTTTCTTCTGAATCTAAGGATTCAGGACGGTAGAGCACGCTGTGGCTTCTGGTCTTTGGTGGATCTCACTTCCATTTTGAAGAGCAGCAAGGAGATTTTTAGGTCTCAGTCTTTTACACGTTAGCCCCATATTTCTTCACTTCAGTGCACAGAAATAAAGGAACGATCTCAAGCCGACTGTTAATCTTATTGGTCATGTTTCCACTTCTGCAAATGCATTACTTACTTGACATTTAATGATACAAACTTCTACCTTGACATATGCCTACCTGTGCTTTCCTACTTCAAACAATTTTCCCTTTACTTTCTGACTTTTTAGGCAGCTTCAGTTAGAAGAGAACCCTGCAGTAATACTCCATTTCAGAAGGTTAATCTGTCCAAGGGAAAATATGTCATTTCACAGAGGAAACTCAATTTATTATTTTTCTTATAATTTGAGTGCTTCTAATTACATTAAGGAGAATGTTTTCTTTCTTTATTTATTTGTATTTTTTATTGTTGTTCAATTATTAATTTACTGAAAGTAAAGAGTAAAATTATGACATCAATAGAATTTAATCTCCCTTGTTTTCTAGATGTATATACACACATACACATATGTATATATACACATACATTTTCTTTTATATTGAGATATAACTTACAAACAATGAAACACATAAATCAACAGGAAGACAAGTGTGTGCGTGTGTGTGTGTGTATAATCACCACCCACATTTCTAGAAAATTTCCAGCCCTCTCAGACCCCACTTTTACCCCCACCCCAGAGGTAACCATTATTTTGTCCTTTAACACCACATGTTAGTTTTGCCTGTTTTTGAACTTCATGTTATTGTAATATAATATATACATTTTTGTGTCAGACTTCTTTTCTGCTCAAAATTAGTTCAGCAAGGTCTCAGTCTTGTTGTGGTATGGAGCAATAGTTTGTTCTTTTTCATACCTGTGAGTTATTTCACTGTATGGCTCTATTACTTATTCATTCATTTTGTTGATGAACATTTGGGTTGTTCCCAGTTTTTAGCTATTATAAATAATGCTGCTATGAACATTGTTGTAAATGTGGACATAGCACCAGGAGTGGGATTGCTGTGTTATGCAGTAACACATGTTTAGATTTAGTAGATGAGCCAAAAGTTTTGCAAAGGGGCTGCTCCAGTTTATACTCTCATCAGCACTCTATAAGAGTTCCATGTTGTCACCAACATTTGATATTACAGGCAGAGAGCCTTTTATTTTTCACTGTTTTGGATGGTAAGCTAACCAAGCCTATTAAGCTTCTTTTTATGTTTATTGGCCATACATTTCACTTTTGTAAAATACATGATATGATCAAATCTGTTTTTCTTTACATTAAAAAATCAGGGATTGTTTGCCTTTTTCTTATTGATTGGTACTTCTTTATTGATTCTAAATTTAAGTCGTTTGCTGGATATGCATATGGCAACTATTTTTTTCAAATCGGTAGTTTGCCATTTCATTTTTTAAATATTGTCTTTCAAAGAGCAGACATTTTAAATTTCATGCAGAGTAGTTTACCTTTTCTGTGTGGCTTTTTTTTTCCAGTTTAAGAAATATTTGCCTATCTCAAGATCTTGAAGATATTCTTTTATGTTTTCCTTCAGAATGTTTATTTTATACATTTCACATTTTAGGTCTCTGATCCATTTTTAATTAATTTTGTGCATGGTCTGAGGTAGAGGTCAAGGTTCCTTTTTTCCCATTTATGAAAAGATTATCCTGTCCTCACTGAATTGCAGAGGCACCTTTATTATAAATCAGGTGACTCTTTCTAGGTGGGTGCATTTCTGGGCTCCCCATTCTATCTCTTTGGTTTACTTGCCTTTTCTTGGGCTGAAACCTCATTGTCTTAGTTATTGTTGCTTTATAATAAGTCTTGAACTCCAGTAGCAAGTCCTGAAACTCTGTTGTTCTTCATTTAGATTTTCTCAACTAGTCTAGGCTCTCTATATTTCTGAAAATAGATTGTTGAAAGCTTTTCATTTGAAAGATTTTTAAAGACATTTTTGGGTATTGATGAGAAATATTTCAAAGGAAGAGACTGACTTTTACCTGGTTCTGATTGGCAGATATTTGGTGAATGAATTGGTTCTCGAGATCTTAATTTCCTTTGAGATAGAGTAAGACTGAAAAATACCCATTAAGCTCCTTGGATTGCCATCCATCTAAAGCACAAACAATTGTAAACCTCTTGATGTCAATGATACTTAATTAGAGTCACTAATTTCAGGATGCGAGGAACCTCATCCCAATCATGTAGCTCAAGTCCTTCATGACAGTTAAAGCTGTAATGCGAGGTGATTTTCCCAAAATCTGCCTCCCAATTTATAAGCCAGTTTTCTTTCCAATAAAACTTGCCATCTTTATTTTTTTAATGATTTTATTTATTTATTTTTAGAGAGAGGGGAAAGGAGGGAGACAGACCTGTATGTGAGAGAGAAACATTGATCCATTGCTTCTTGTACATGCCTGGACTGGAGACTGAACCCACAAGCTGCCTGGGGATCCAAACGGCAACCTCGCACTTTGTGGGACGATGCCCAAACCACTGAGCCACACTGATCAGGGCTAAAGCTTGCCATCTTTAAATCAAGCCTACCATATTTCTGTTAGTGTTCATCTTGATATATGCATCTTTTGCATCTACAAGAGGATTAGGATGTGTAACCTTGATAATGTTAGGCTTCATAAAGGGTATAACAGTTTATAAGAACTGTTCCTTTGTGATATAGACAGATGCTTAATTAACTAGAACTGCATTGAAAATTGCATTGTAAATTTTTAAAAATTAATCCAAGTCACCATGAATTATGTCTCCTGTGTTTGTGCAGTCCAAAAGATTTCAAGTCAGCAAGGCACGTCTTGGTCTGAGAACAGTATAGTGTCGGCACACTCTCTTCATTCTCATCTGCTTGAAGAGAACAAGTCTCCTTCTTAACTCCATTTGCAACAGACAGATTTTGGAGGCTGAACACTATAAATCTACAATTATAAAATATTTCAGCTCATATGAACCCGAACAGATGAGGTACATCCCTGACAGTGACTCTACCTGAAACAGTTTGTTTCCTTTTCCTTTTATTATTTTATTTTAATCATGCTTCTGAAATGTTGTTGGGTTTACTCTTTGTCAAGGTGTCCAGCTGAAAAATGATTGTCAAATCCTGCTGAGGCAGGGACAGAACAACAGTAGCCCACATCGGCTGCAGATGTGCAGAGCGGTAACTTTGGGAGGCAATGATAATTAAAGAGCATATGGTCTGTAATAAATCTGTACAGTAGTGCTAGCTCATATTAATCCAGGATTCAGAATAATAGCACCTCCTTATGAATAGTGTGTTAAATCTCAAGTTACATTTCCTAGGCTTAATATAGCTCTGTGTAAATTTGGTGGTTTTCCTCATTTGATATAGTATGTGAAGTGTGAGAAGATTTATGATATAATTTGTATACATGCACCCTGATCAAAATGGCTGAGGAGGGCCTGATAAAACATGAACATCTGGAGGTACAGATGTCACTCCCATGAAGCTGAAGACTGTTTGATGGCGAACAGGAGCATATGACTGCGAGATGAGCAGGGCTCGGAAGTGCCAAGTTTCACATGAGTTTGATAGAAATGTGTTATGAGTGCTTAACGTCTTGATTGATAATTTTAGATGAGGGAAACTATCCCCTACAACTGTGCCTACCTTTTTGTTTTGCTTTGTTTTTGGATTTGTTCTTTAGGTTTACTCTTTTTACAGGGTTGGTTTCTACCAGAAATGGTAAAGAGTTACCAAACTTGGAAAATAGAGTCCATACTTTTGAAGCAGGGATGACTGTGTTGAAGGCAGATCATATTTATTTTTTGCCCTGCTATGGTTTTAACAGTGAAGCAGGGAGAGGTGTTCAGTTCCTCATTCATTTGCATGTCTCAGCCTCTATATATTAGTATGCTCAGACCAACTACTAAAAAACATATATTTATATATTAAAGAATATATATATTTTGGCATATATATGCATAAATATGACCTAATGTATTAATAATATTTTCCCTGTTTACTGGAATTATAGAGAAGTTTTGTTTTATTTTGATTATCTACTCCTCATCAATGAAGGTTATAAAATGGTGTTTTTCAGAAGAGAAATATTGATTGGGATATTTTCCTGAAATGAGAATCTTCACAAGTTCCGGTTCTAATCCATCAGTCTTTAACTGTTCCAGTGGCTTCCTTCTGGTTCCATCAAGGTCAAAGGATGTCTACTATTTCTACTCCTTTTCTCTCATTATCATCAAATCAAAATAAAGTGGAACATAATTATTCTTGTCAGTTGAAATAACATACTCCCTAAGTGAACTAGTGTAAAATATTTGAGTCTGACAACTGTTATGAGCCTAAATGAGCAAGAGCATTTGGGACCATATGGTAAAGAATATGAGCTTATAAGGTAAAGAGGTATCTATTGAAAAATTCTAGGGACCAGGTTTTCAATGTTCCTCATGGGTCTTTCCTAGAGGAAGTATCATCTCAATAGCAAGTCAGTCAGTTCTCCTTCTGATGCATCAACACTATACTGGCTGAAGACTTTAAGAATTGTTTATTGGATTTGTATCTTTTTACCAACACTGGAATAGTCAGAGCTTATTTTAAGAATAATGACTTACCCCTGTGTCCTGGGCCAGGCCTTGGAAAACTTAGATTAAAGAAAACTTCTGTTAGTTCCCATAATTCTTTTTATAAGATCAAAGTACATGTGCCGTCTTAGATAATATAAGTTTTTGTAATATAAAGGCAATGGTCTGCCAATTTATTTGTTGAGTGTATTGTTAGGTTGGAAATACGATGGATAACACAAGCAAAGTCATTAAGGCAATACTAGGTTTCCCTGTAGAGCGACAGAGGATGATTGTATTGCTATAACCTTTGGAGCTGAACAGTAAGTAGCCTTAGCTGATCAGCAGCCCATTTTTCACCCTATGCCATTCTTCTCTTTCCTGGCCTCCTCTTAACCATACTGTGGATGAATAGCTACACTCTCAGATTTACTGTCCTGCCAGTGTCTCAGGAAGCAGCTGCTGATGCTGTGAGGATGCATGCAATCTAGAAATGCCAGGCTTTTACTTCTGTCTATTGGGGACTTTTTTTTTTTTTTTGCTGGCTTCTAACGAGCAGTTTTATATTTCATACTGGCAGTACTGCATTACAGCCTGAAGAAGGGTTAATGGCCCAAAAGATTTGATATGAGTTTCACAGGGGAGTATAATCTACCCTCAAGGAAAGCTTACATGCTGCCACAGAAAACTGCTTTAGTATGGAAGCATAAGGAAGCACTTTTGAGTTACTCTTGGAACAAACACAAAGAGGAGAGAGACAGGCCCACACAGAGAAGTAGACACAGACTAAAAGATATACACAGTAGGTAGAACACTAGATTCTTTTCCTGGGGCTGAAAGGAGTTCTTTAACTGCATAAAGACAACAAAAAGGATCAGCTAATGGACCGCGCATAGACTCTGGAATGGTCCACACAAACTATTACATGGTCACCTTAACAGTATGCATATATGCATACACAAATTTAGTATGCCTGGAAATAGTCCAGCCATAGTTAGTATAAAGAGAACAGTTTGTGCAACATTGATGTAACCTGGCAGCCAAGGAGAGTGGACTGAAATGCACATGTGTGCACAACGATGACTTCACTGTACTACTAGTCACTGGGGGCAATAGATGCCCTTGAGTGAGGATGTGTACTGTGTGGCCATTGCATTCAAAATGACTGAGCAAGTAGAGCAACAAATCTGCATCAAATTTTGCATTAAGCTTGAACATTCCTCCCTAGAAACTATTTGGATGATGCAGAAGGCCCTGGACAGCTGGTGTTTGGTAGCTTCATCATGACAATGTGCCTGCTCTTACATCACATCTTGTGCAGGGTTTTTTGGCGAAAGATCAAATCACCCAGGTAACAGCCCCCCCTAAAGCCCAGATTTGGCACCCTGTGACTTCTGACTTTTCCTAAAACTAAAATCACCTTTGAAAGGGAGGAGATCTCAGGCCATCAATGAGATTCAGGAAAATACGATAGGGCTGCTGATGGAGATTGGGAGAACTGTGTTAGGTTCCGAGGTGCCAGTTTTGAAGGGGACTGAGACATCATTGTCCTATGTACAATGTTTCTTGTATCTTGTATCTTCTTCAGATACAAGACACTTCAAAAATTGTCTGCTTTTTTCATATTATGTGGCTGGATACGTTCTGGCTAGACCTCATATAGTAGTAGAGCTAAGATGTGGTTCTGATTTTTTAACTACAAATCCTTATTCACTGTAAAATACATGAAAGTCATGTGAGAGTTGTCTCTCTTTTTTGTCTTGTCTGTATCCTCTTCTTTCTTAGTCCCGGTTCCATGTTCTCTCCATGTGTCATAAATAATTTTGGAAAATATTTAGTCTCTCTATTTGGAATAAAGTTTATAGTCTTAGACAGCAACAGTTCTGTAGTGCTACACTTTTCTCTTCCTATTTGCTACTATATCAATCTATGTATGTATAAGAGCTTCACGAGTTGAAATTCTAATACAATGCATGACTTGCAAAAATTCTGCTAGGTTAGATTTTATAAAACATCTCTATTAGACCATGAGAAGGTTTTCTTTATTGGTTGTTTGTTTGTTCTGTTGATGATGCTTTGGATATTGGTTGAAAAAGGACAAATCCCCATCTAGTATATTGTTGCCTAGAAAAGTCTGTCTCCATTTCTCAGTATTCTCGGACTATGGCTATTTTAAGTATCAGACTATCAGATGTCACCTTTAACATTAGCAACTGTGTTTTAGACCATGTATTTGCTTCCTTTCAGGGGCTTTTGCTATACAAATCAAAAAGAGTTGCTGATACAGCCAGACAACTAGGCAAAAACAAAAAACAAACAAAAAAAAAACTCCTTTCTTGTTAGATGTAAAAATAATACCTTTACAAAGGAAATGCAAATCTAATGTTTGGGAAATTTGGATACCCTTAAAATGTTAAATAATTTGATAATAATAGTTTTCAGAAGAAATTATAATAAATAGTAAAAGACTGTTGCCTGAAGCATACATTTGCAGACACACACATACACAAATCTTTAGCAGTTATATTCAGATATAACTACCAATGACAGCAGGATCCATGATCAATATTGCAAAGTAAAAAATAAATGACTAGGTCGCTAGAGTACTAGATAGTTTCTTTGCTTGCCCTGCAAAGGAAGAAGCAGTCTTATATGTTACAATCTTCCTGCTCCCCACCCCAACCCAGAAACAAAAAACTCAGCAGAGATTAATGCATCAGGAATCAATACTCGACCCAAAGGGTTAGGAATTGTACATAAGCTGGAAGCAGAGCTAAAATTCTTTCCTAATTTTCAGAAACCAAACTGAAAGGTCCGGTAGACCTGGGAGCTAAAGCTGCCATTCTGGAGTATTTACAAGATAAGTTAGCAGAAAATGAGTCTGTAGGATGAGGAGAAGCAAGCAGATGGACAGACAGGCACTGTATGACCTCTGAAGAAAAAAAGAGGAAAGAATATTGGTCTTGTGTCTTGACTAATTTCTAGATCCAGGTCCCTTGGGACCCTGCTGCATTATTTTCAATATGGCATGTTTCCTAGGTTTAATACCTTTGTATGTGAATAATCAATTTTCTTCTTGACTATAATCCTTAGCATATACACTATATATTCCAAGTGAATATTTATTACTAATAACAATAATGATATTAATAATATTTCACCTCTAAGGATTGAGGATATTTTCTCTGCATATTTTTAGGGGGGAAAATTTCTTTTTCTGATGAATAGCCTGGAATATTTATTTATTATGAAAAAACATGGCCTTTCATTATCTTTCCTAAGTTACATTTCTAGACTAATCTGCACTGTTAATATTTGTAGACTATACTCTAGGCACATTGTTCCCTGAAGATGTCCAGTTTTACTTTTTTAAAAGTTTTAAAAATTTATTTATAAAATATTTATGCATTTACACTTGTGCAAAGTGTCTCTTCATCCTAGAGCAGCTGTGCTTCACAATGGCTGCATGTTATATCCTGGGGAGCTTTAACAATATGGGTACCCACACCTCACAGAGCTTCTGATTTAATTGGTTGGTGTTGTGGTATCAGCTGACAAAGTATCACTTACATTCAATAAAATTCATCTATTTAACTGTGCACCATTTAACTATTCATCCATTTAATTAAACATGAACTGTGTTAACTGTATACAGTTGTGTAACCATCTGCATGATCTGGACAGAAACATTTTATCTCCCTGAGTTTCCCTGTGTCTGCTTTTGGTTGATCCCTTCCCTTGGCACCTGACTCCAGGCACCCACTGATTTGCTCTCTGTCACTATTGTTTTGCCTTTTCTAGAACTTTATGTAAATGGGCTCGTAGAGTATGTAGTTATTTAGGTTTGACTACTTCTGCTTAGCACACATCTATATTTTTGAGATGCATCCATGTTGTCCCTTTTTATTGCTAAGTAGAATTCCATCCTATGGGATAAGCCATAGTTTGGCTCTCTTTTTTACCAGTTGATGAGAATTGAGTTGTTTCTAGTTACTTGATTACTACAAATAATGTTTCTATTGATATTTACATTGCATGTGTGTGTCTGCTCCATGGTGAGTGGTAGTGCTTAGAACAAGAGTTCAATGCTATGAACACTGAGGTGCATAGGTTCTTTTGAATTGGTGTTTCAGGATTCTTAGGATATAATCCTAGCAGTGGGATCACTGGACCAAAAGGCAGTTCCATCTTTAATTTTTTGAGAAAATTCCTTACAGTGGCTGCACCAGACTTCATTCCCACCAGCAGTGCACTAGGGTTCCCTTTTCCCCACATCCTGTCCAGCACTTGTTCTTTGTTGATTTGTTAATGATGGTCATTCTGACCTGTGTGTGGTGATATCTCATTGTGGTTTTAATTTGCATTTCGCTACTGGCCAGTGATGTTGAGTGTCTTTGTATATGTCTCTGGGCTTTCTGTATGTCCTCCTTGGAGGGGTGTCTATTCAGGTCCTTTGCCCATTTTTTAATTGGATTGTTTGTCTTCCTGGTATTGAGTCATATGTGTTCTTTATACATTTTGGAGATCAAACCCTTGCCCAAGTGCTGGAAACAGTGTAAGTGTCAATCAGTAAATGAGTGGATCAAAAAACTGCGGTACATTTACACAATGGAATACAGTGCAGTAGAAAGAAAGAAGGAGCTCCTACCCTTTGGGACAGCATGGATGGAACTGGAGAGCATTTTGCTAAGTGAAATAAGTCAGATGGTGAAAGAAAAATACCATATGATCTCACCTATAAGTGGAACCTAACGAACAAAACAAACAAATGAGTAAAATAGACCAGGGACATGGAAATAAAGACTAAACTGACAGTGACCAGAGGGGAGGAGGGAGAGGATGTGGGATGGTCTGACCAAGGAACATGCATAAAGGGCCCGTGGTAATGGGCCGCAGGGGACTGGCTGAGGGACCAGGGAAGGCAGGGCAGGGGAGAGCAATGGGGGAAAAATGGGGCACCTGTAATTGAGCAACAATAAAAAAAAATGAGTAAATAAAGCAGAGATATTAGAAAGAGGGGAGCGTGAGGAAAAGGAGAGGATTCTTCCTCAAATGTTGGCTTTCAGCAAATTAAAAATCAAATTATCTTTTTGTCCCTCCTTAGTCCAGTTCTCTAGATGGGGATTTATAATTAGCTGAGTACCCCCCTTCCCAAGGACAAGCCTTGTGACATTCAGCTCTGATTATGGAGAATCTTCTTCCTGAGTTAGGCTCTAGTCAATCACTCTTTCATCAAAAGCCAGTTCTGATCTCCAACCAGTAGATCCAGCTTTCATTTAACTCTCTATATCAAGATCATGGACAGCTGACAGGCTGTTTTCTGTCTACAGTAACTATCTGGTTTTCTTCATGGCTGGAGGCATTTTTTTTTTTTTGTCATGATCTAGTTAATATTGTCTACCTGGTATGGAATAACATTTTTCTGAAAATGATTCAGTCTTCAAGACATGTCTTCAGGGTCAGTAGGTATTAAGTTGCTATATCCTAGGTACAAAGCTCTATTATGGAAAGAAGAAGCCCAGACATTATAATAATCATAGTGATGGACATTTCCACGGCCATTAGAATATATTAAGCATTGCACTAAGCATAGTACATAGCTTATCACACCTAATCCTCCTTACATTACAAATGAGAAACTACTGCTCACCCCCAAATTATGAATGAGAAAACTGAGACTCACAAAGGTGAAATAAGTTGTCTAATGCCATAGTCCCAGTAAGAGCCTATATTCATTTTCTCATTCATTCATTCACTTGAATGCTGCTACCCAGTTTCTTTAGTTTCACCCCTAGCAAAGGGAACACAATTGGTTTTCAAAGAGCCACAAATATTAGTCACCTGTAAGGATTGCCTTTCCCACCTACCCCTCATTTCTTAAATTTTTTTTTGTTTGCTGTAGGTCTTTTACTTGAAACTTGGGTGTCCAGAAGTGAAACTAGAATACTTATGCAATACAACGAAGCCAAAGTAAGAAATTAAGACAGTGGTATACCCTCATGTTTGTTTGACAGTACCACCTCAGAACAACTTCTCATGCCATTATTCTGAGTTCCTACATTGTGTTGGCTTGGACATAACAGGCATTTTCAACTTCATAGAGATGTGCTGAAGGGAGTAGCATAGATCTAAACTCCAAACTCCTAAACAAATTTTATGATCCTGATCCTAGTCTGGCATTCACAGAAATGAACTTTTGGGGTAAATGTGCCAGAGGACTTTCTCCATTTTGTGAGTCCCCAGATAATTTTGGAGAATGCATAATGATGACTCTGCCTCTATCAACTAGTCAGACATTAATGCTTAAAAGTGCTCCATTGTTTTAAACATGGAATTAGTGGTATTTTTAGTCAGTGCAGCTGTGGAAAATTTGGTCAGGTTGGCTTCTGAGGAATTTGGCTAGGAATTTTTTTAAATTTGTTTTTCCTCTCTGCCACATGACAATGATCTTTTCTTTCATGATAGGGAATATAGTGGTGTGTGTGCATTCTAGGATATATCTTTTCCAAAAGAGTTGATAAGGATGATTTCTAATTGAAATAAATAAAATATTTCAGTGGATCCTGGAAACAGCAGCCTGCTTATACTCAGGTTGTATTCATGCTGTGGGAGGAAAAGAACCACTGAGATGATTTGATGTTTTACTGTTGCTGCCAGGGTGAGGAGAAGGAGAACAGCTTTGAGTGAGGAGACATCTTTCTTCAAATGCTGTATCTCTGGGGCCTGGCCAGGTCAGGGGGGTTCCTTTCTTCAAACACTGAATATTTTGCAGCTACCCTATGGTTTACCAGATGTTCCTTGGCTCCTCCTGGCTGGGTCTGGTCACTGTGGGCACAGTGTCTTGTTGCTGTTCCTGGAGGTATGGCTGGGAGCTCTCTGCAGGATTAGAATATGGTGCTAATGAGGCCTGGTCCACAAGCTTGATCCAGGTGTGAGCCAGTCACCTTAGCACAGAGGAAAGCTTTGTTCTTTAGCCTTAGTTTGCACTTAGCCCCTGCTGGCCATTCTACAAATGGATCAGAAAGGGAACTAGGTGAGTGAGTATAGGTTGATGAATGAGGGATTCATTTCACTACAGGAAAATAAAAGCACAAAGACTTACTGCACCGAAGGTCATAGAAACATCTTTATAGGTATGGGCCCAGGATTAGTAATTAATAGAAGGCAAGCATTTCCAATCAAAATATGAAGTTACATAATAGTAACTACTATGGACACAAACCCAGAAAGGCACAATTTTTATACCTATGCTATACAGGAGGAAAATAAGGAATTTCACTGAACATATACCTATGAAGTGCCTAATATTGCCAACCCCTTTTCATGCTGCTGATCAGGGCACTCAGCGAATCTCTATTCCCAAAGACCTCAATGCCGTTAGGAAGTAGAAATGAAATAAGTACACAGATAGCTATAACACAGAAAGCACAAGGTGAATTATGAAAGGAACAATCAAAATGCCATGGGAATTCTGGGAGGGACACATTGCAATTACAGAGTACACCATTGTTCTACCCAATATTTATTCTCTTCTATTTTCCTTCCTGTAACAGATCTTTGATTTTGTTTAGTATCCACCCTTTGCCACACAATCAGAGGCTCCAGAGGAATTGACCTCATCCTTAGCTTCAAAGGATTTAAGCTGATTAGCCTAAGCTAATCACTGGAATCCCATTATTCTCTCCTGTGCTTAGTTTAAGAATGGTTATGCACCCAAGTCTGGCTAATAATGACGGGGGTGGGGGTGGGGTGGGGGGGTGGTCCTCTGGAAAATATTTTTTTTACCTTCTAGCATCCCTTTCTCCCTTGCATGTTGCCATGACAATGTAATGCCTGGGTGCTGCCGCAGTCATCTTAACATCAGCCTGACAAAAAGCTAACAATGGGGGAGCACAGAGTAAGAGGAGTCCAACAGGTTTGGGTTAGGTTTTCTGTTATGTGAAGATGAGTTTGACACAAGCTGCATTTACTTACTGGGAATAAAGAACATTTTACAAGAAAGTCAACACTCAAGATGAACATTGAAGGAAGGATGAATTTGGATCAGTGGAGTATAGAAAGTATAATATTTTAGATGCTGGGATAGTGATAGGGAGGTGGGAATAATTTAGGTTAAGAAAAAATCAAGAGGAAAGGCATAGAGATTTGCAAATTTAAAGTGTGTTCATCTAGATTGGAATTTGATATTTTCATGCAAACTTCATTCTGTAAAGAATATAGACCATTTATAGGAGAGAGAGTATTAAAAATAATTTTAAAAAGGAAAATAATCAGATGCATGGGATATAATAATATGCAAAGTATAATAAAAGTTTAACACTTATACAAGGCAATTGAGGAGAAGGGAAATAGACAAACAGAAAAGTTCTAAAATCCTATACAATCACTAGGTTTGAATTATGACTTTCAAATTTGACCAAAAGGAAAAGGCAAACTGGTTAATCGCATAGGTTAGTTTTTATACTTGAAGAAAACATGCCAGTTCCTCAAAAGAATTTATTTGTGTGAATATTTTTATGGGAAACAATAGAAAATGTAAAGGCTGATGTCACCATCAGTTTCTCTAAGTGAATTCATGATTGTTTCCAACACTCTTTTCAACTAAAGGCAAATCAAATTATATAAAATGCTTGGTGGAGTCTTAAGGAAAAAAAATAGAAAAAATAGGTTGAACCATATTGTGGAGTGATTTGGATGACAGAAAAGACTTTGAAATTTATTTCACAATCAATGGGAAAATGTGGAGTTTGACCAAGGAGTAACATGACCATAGCTGATCTCCTCTGGGGTTTAATTTATTAATGATCTGTGAGTGGCATCAGAAGAAGACAACCATGGAGACAGGAGATGAAACAAATTAATATAATTTTTAATACTTACTAGATACTAGGTATTATTTATGGTGATTTAAATAAATACATCTCATTTTTTAAAAAGCTACTGATGATCATATAAGTTTTCTCCATTATTTTGTAAATGTAAGGAATTATATTGATTGATTTTGAAATGTTAAATCAACTTTTTATTCCTTCAATGAACTCAACTTTATCCTAACATGTTAACTTAAAAAAAATCACCTGGATTTAATTTGCTAATATTTATTTAGGATCTATGTTTATGAGAAAGATTAGCTTATAATGTTCTTGATATCTTTTAATGTGAAGTTTATGATGGTCTCATGAAATAAATTACAAAGAATTTCTATTTTTTTAAATTCTTTGGAAGGCTTTGTCAAGATTTGTGTTGCAGCTGGTCAAGGCCTGCCAGGTCCACTTTACACTCAGGCAGATGGAAGAAAATGTGCAGAGCTATGGGGACGCTTGACATGCCTTTATTCATGGGTGGGCGAGCCACACATGCTGCAAGCTGCGTGTCTGTGTCTGCACACAGTGAGGAGCCCCTACCCCCTTAAGTATTAGAGATAACAAAGCCAGCAAAAAGCCAAAAATATTACATAACATAGCGTGATTCTGCACATGAGAGCCCACTTCATGTTATCGGAACCATTTATTGAACCCAATCCCAAGGCTATGAGAACATACTTTATCAGGCCCATTCAAAGTTGTGAGAAACTGCTTTCCTCCCATTACCTAGACACCTGGGTGAGGAAGCCAGACTGCCTCCATTTACCCTAAAGATTGATACTTTTCTTCCTTGGTGGTGAGAGAAATTCACTGCTTGGACTGCTTAACCACCTGAGCATGAAGATTTCTTTATGGGAAAGTTTTAAATTTTATCTACATATATATGTAAATATAACTATTCAGATTTTATATCTCTTCTTTTGCCAGTAGTTTTGCTAATGTATGTTTTTTAGAACTTTATTTCATCTAAATTGTTAAAGATTGGCATATGTTTAATATACTTGTATTTATCTTTGCTTTCTGTAGGGTGTATAATGATGTGCCATTTTCATGTTTGATACTGATAACTTTTCCTTTTTCTTGACCAATCTGGCTGAGATTTATTAATTTTATCTTTCACAATAAAATTTTTGAAAAAATTTTATTTTTCAAAAGACCGATTTTTGGTTCGTTGATTTTCTCTATTGCAAATTGTTTTAAATGTATTTTATTGATTATGCTATTACACTTGTCCAACTTTTTTCCTCCTCTTTATTCCCCTCTACCATGCACCCCTCCCTCCCACCAGCATTCCCCACCCCCACACCCTTAGTTCTTGTCCATGGTTCATACATACAAGTTCTTTGGTTTCTCTACTTCCTATATATACTATTCTTAACCTCCCCCTGTCAATTATGTACCTACCATTTATGTTTCCTATTCTCTGTACCTTTTCCCCCATTCCCCACCCTTCCCCTCCCTGCTCATAACCCTCCATGTGTTCTCCATTTCAGTGATTTTGTTCCTGTTCTAGTTGTTTGCTTAGTTTGTTTTTGTTTTTGTTTTTTTAGGTTCAGTTGTTGATAGTTATGAGTTTGTTGTCATTTTACTGTTCATGTTTTTGATCATCTTCTTTTTCTTAGATAAGTCCCTTTAACATTTCATATAATAAGGGCTTGGTGATGATGAATTCCTTGAACTTTACTTTATCTGGGAAGCACTTTATCTGCCCTTCCATTCTAAATGATAGCTTTGCCAGATAGAGTATTCCTGGATGTAGGTTCTTGTCTTTCATGACTTTGAATACTTCTTTCCAGCCCCTTCTTTCCTGTAAGGTTTCTTTTGAGAAATCAGCTGAAAGTCTTATGGGAACTCCTTTGTTAAGTAACTGTCTCCTTTTTTCTTACTGCTTTTAAGGTTCTCTCCTTATCTTTAACCTTAGGTAATGTAATGATGATGTGCCTTAGTGTGTGCTTCCCTGGGTCCAACTTCTTTGGGACTCTCTGAGCTTCCTGGACTTCCTGGAAGTCTATTTCCACAGCCAGATTGGGGAAGTTCTCCTTCATGATTTTTTCAACTAAGTTTTCAATTTCTTGCTCTTCCTCTTCTTCTGGCACCCCTATGATTCAGATGTTAGAGCGTTTAAAGTTGTCCCAGGGGTTCCTCAGCCTCTCCTCATTTTTTTGAATTCTTGTTTTTTCATTCTGTTCTGGTTGAATGTTGATTTCTTCCTTCTGCTCCAAATCATTGATTTGAGTCTTGGTTTCCTTCCCTTCACTGTTGGTTCACTGTGTATTTTTCTTTATTTCACTTTGCATAGTCTTCACTTTTTCCTCCATTTTGTGACCATGCTCACCCATTTCTGTGAGCATCCAGATTACCAGTGTTTTGAACTTCGCATCTGTTAGGTTGGCTATCTTTTCATCACTCAGTTCTATTTTTGGAGCTTTGACCTATTTTTTCATTTGGGCCACATGTTTTTTGTCTTGGTGTGCCTGTTTTGTTGTGGGGGCTGGAGCCTTAGGTATCCATCAGGATGGGGCAACCCACATCACTGCCTTATTGCCCTGTATGTGGGGGAAGGGTCAAGAGGGAACAATGCCACTTGCTTGGCTCTCGGCCAGCTCCCAGTCACT
Organism: Mormoops blainvillei; assembly: GCA_004026545.1. NCBI lineage: Eukaryota > Metazoa > Chordata > Mammalia > Chiroptera > Mormoopidae > Mormoops > Mormoops blainvillei. The sequence goes on from PVJD01001342.1 coordinate 57,173, forward strand.
TCCCTTGCCACCCACAAGCAAATTAGGACCTTCTGGTGCTGACTCCTGGGTGGGTGGGTTTGTGTGTGGTCTAGGATCCTGTGGGTCTCTCAAACGAACTCTCCTGTGAGGTTGGCAGTCTCTCCCACCTCTACAAACCCCACCGGTTTTTATCGGTAGAAATGTTTAAGCTTTCTTTCCTGTGCTGGAGCGCTGGGTTGCACAATCTCTCTCACTCCCCAGTTATTCCTCCTGGTTTACCTGCACACAAATGTGGGACCTCCCGGTCCACTAACTGTTGCCTTGCCCGCATCCTCTACACCCATCTCCACCCCTCCTATCAATCTGGATGAATGTTTCTTCTTTAACTCCTTGGTTGTCAGACTTCCATACAGTTCAATTTTCTGGCAATTATGGTTATTTTTTGTTTTAAAACTTGCTGTTTTCCTTCTGTTAGTTGTGCAAGGAGACAAAGTGTATCTACCTATACTACCATCTTGGCCAGAAGTTGCAAATTTTTTTATTTAGTTAACTTCTGCTATTATTTTATTATTTCCATTCTTCTATTTCCTTCACTCATAATTTGCTGCTCTTTTAACTTTTTAAGGTTGGTATTTAGATAATTAGATTTCAACATTTTTAGAAAGTGTAAATAAGGCTATAAGTTGTCTTACATACACTATTGTAGCAATAGCCTCCAAATTTTAACATATTTTTTACCAGTCCAAAATATATTTTGATTTCTATTGTAATTTTTCCTTGACTCAAAAGCTACTTACCTGTACCTGTTTTATTTTCCAAATATTTGGGGTATTTTTGTATATTTTATTGATTATGCAGTTGTCCCATGTTTTTCTCCCCTTTATCCCCCCTGCCCTGCACCCCATCCCATCACCCCTACAGCTCTTAGTTCATGTTTATGGGTTGTACATATCAGTTCTTTGGCTGCTCAATTTCCTATACTATTCTTAAAATAAAACAATGGGATTTAAAAGTTATTATTTTATTAATGATTTCCACATTAAGTCTATTGAGTTAAAAGAATATATCCTGAATGATTAAAATTATTTAAAATGTATTGAAGTCTACCTTATGGCCAACCATATGGTCGGATTTGGTAAAAATATTCCATGCTCAGAAAAGGATGGGTAAGTTGCATTTACTGGACATAGTACTCTTATGCCTATTAGTTCAGTTTTGTTAACTTTATTGTCTAGACTTCTAAATCCTTACTGTTTTTTTTTTGTTTTCTTATTCTATCAGTTATTAAGAGGTGTATACTCTAGTATCCCAATAAAATTATGTACTATGTAATTACAAAAATAAATAGTATGACATTACATATGGTATGCATTAACTATGATTATATTATCTAATATTAATATTATTTTTAATGCCCTTCCATTTCTTAAAATTAAACCATTAGACTTATGCAGGCTCCCTTGAAATACAAATTTCAAACAAATTTGTATTGAGGTTACACTTACCCTTTCTCATAGAATGAGCTACTGTAAACCTAGAATCAATCAGGTATGATTTTGCAGGCAAGAGTCAGAAAGCTTTGGGGTTTCTGAATTGGCTACTTCTGTTGCATAGAGGTAAAAAAAAATCACGGAAAGACACATGCTTTTGGAAGTGCAGCAGGAAAGTTTGACCAGGGAGGGAGTGGCAATCCTTAGACTGTCACATGTGAAAGGGACTCAAGGCATGGTCTTGGCTCTTGCAGTGATCTTACTTCCCCCTTTTCCTGTAACATAGCCTTCCTCTGACAAGTTTGGGTTCTACAGGAGTGGGCAAAAGTTGGTTTATAGTTTGAGTACTTGGAACAAGAGTTTTTTCTTGTGTTACTCTTTATTCATTAATTATTGTATTTATTATTATTATTAACCTATTTTTGCCCACTCCTATATTACTACACAGCTAAGTACATGGTAGAAAAGAGTCTGAACCTGGTTAACTTTTGAAGTGTTTTTTGTTTGTTTGCTTTTAAGGGACTGAAGAAACATAGCAGGTTCCCTTACAATCAGCCTCAAGACCCTTGTCACATGCAATACCTCTCCATCAGTGGCCTGCAGGGAGCCAAAGCTTGTATGGAGAGGCAAGTAATAAAATAAAAATCCTGTTTTCAAGATTTCTTTTCCCTGCTACCCTGGTTCATATTTGATGAATGGACTGTGTTTATTTTAAAGGTATGACTGCACCACGTTATCAAAACTGAACCACTGTGCACTTGGCAGAGAGAAAGCTTGTTATGGATTCTGAACCACAGAGAGATGTTAGCACATCATTAATATGCATAGGTGCAGATATCTGTCTGTTGTTTTATAGTGCTATTTCATTTATATAGTGCTGGTACTTGACAGATATAAGAGACTTCATCCCCAACTAGAGAGATTCCTAAATAAAACTAACAAGTTATTGCAGAAGTAATCAGACAGGGCGAAGGAGTTCAGGTTCTTGTTTCTCTGTATATGAGGCCAGTTCTTGAGTTTCATTTCAAATGCCTCTCCATGTGGGCTACCTTAACTTATTCCTTTCTTCCCTCACTGACAGCACATGCACCTGTTTCTACTATTCTTTCTTTTTCTCCCTTCATTCTTTTTAACCTTAAAATGCAATTTGCTGCTATTTTGGTCCTGCTGGCCTGAACAGAGGCTCAGGGATCTAAAACCTCATGGGGTGTGGGGCCAAGCTGCTTATACATATTTTTATGTACACAGATGGGCCTCCAGTGTGCCTACCTGTCAGGAAGACATTGGATGTATGGAGTAATATTTGAATATCTTAAAGTCATCATTTTACTTCCCTACTTCTAACCATCTCCAATAGGAGAAACTCAATTCTTCAGGGTGGCATGCTGAGCATTAAAGGCCCCTGCTGTCTCTGCAGCTGCAGTCTTGTGCCTTCCCTCTAGCCAAAGCCTCTTTCTGCTTTCTGAAGCACTTTTTTTGCTCTGTGCTATTTCCATTCTCTTTGCCATCACACACTTCCCTCCATCCCTCAGTCTGGTGCACACTTCTCTTCCCTCCTTGGGGACTTCTTCCCAAGGATTTTCTTTTCTGTGAAATCTTTCATGGATCTTCATGTAGAATTGCTCTCTCTTTTTCATGTAGCTATAGTACCTGGGTATATAATCTATTACAAAATCACTTACATTATACAATGAATTTTTTATATGTCTCTAATCCTACTAGGCTGTGGTTGCTTGCAAGGGAAGAGATGTGTTTATTGTTATTGTATCTCCAGTGCCTGACACGGAGCCCAGAAATGACAAGTCCTAAATAAACATGTATTTTTTGTGTACCTGGAAATTTGGGACATATTTGAGGTAGGATTAGGGAACCTATGAGAACAGAACACATCAGAAATATTGGATTGTGTATCTGAAATTTTGAGAGAATCCATCTGATTATATGATTCCTTAAATATCACCATTGAGATACTGAATTGAAACCTGTTGCTATCAGTTTCCCTCTCTCCCTAAGGCAGGTGGAAGTGGTTGCAGCAAATCTATTGCTTGGATAAGGGTCCTAACCTGGGGCCTCGGGGAAGGGATTGCATAGGTGAAGGCACGCTAGCTGCACTGAGTTCTAAAATATGTTTGCTTGGCTTATCCTGTGTTGAAAAAAAAATAATTATTTATAAACATTAAAAAACATGGAGATTTATAAATATCTGAACCCCTCTCTTCTCTTAGAGCAAAAAGGCTACAACGGTCTCACATTCTCACATGGCAAAAATCAGATGGACATACACTGTCCATGTGCCTTAGACCCACCGCTCTCATCTCTCCTGTCTATTCCATTATGGTAAATGTGACCTGCCCATTGAGATTGTGTGGAGATTTAACCTGTGTGAATTTATGAGCATTTTTTGAAAGGAACATGTCCTTAATTTTCATCATAATTTTAAAGAAGGGTATGAACCTAAATAAGTTAAACTAACTACTTTGGATAAAAACATACATAAGAGCCAGTGCTTTTGAGCTGAAGAAGACTACTAACTTAAAACAGACATCAGCAAGTCATAACCAAACTGGATTTTATCATTTATTATTGACTCAATGGTTGGGTGAGAAATTAAGTGAGTTTTGAGAGGTGGATACAGTTTTGTTATCTTCACATGATTGATGTAGCTGAAAACACACACACACACACACACACACACACACACACACACACACACCCTGAAAATATACCCACAAAAGAGAAAAAGTATAGTAAATACCGGAAATGCCACTCCAGTAATTTTAAATATTAAATTTTTCAGTGAATATCTGAATGACTAGAGATGACTTTAATGAGAATGACCCATAAAATAATTACAGAAATCAAGTCCACTGTACATAATTATCCAAATTACAAATGAATTTGGAATTCCCATTTTCCTGAGTTTGATATTTGTTTCACATAGTGGCAATCTCTTTCTATTGAGTACAATTTCATTCCACTAGTATTTTTAGTTTTATTATTAAGGACAGTCTTTTAAATATGAGACTAGGATTGGCTTATTGTGCTTTATTGCTTAGCAAAGAATCTCTTTTACACCTCACCTCTGAACATATTTAAGGAGCCTGATAAGTTATTAAATCTGATTAATCTGTGCAATTTTGATTTAAGTTAATGATTAAGGCAGGGCAAGCTTTATTTATTTTTCCTGAGAGTCCCACTTCCTACAGATTTTGGTGAACGAATGTCTGTCATTGATTTAAAACATACTACTAATTTAGCTGGAGATTTAAACCTGTGTTTTCTTCCTTCTCCTCACCCATACATAGATAAATCATAAGTAACAGATATGAAAAGTAAATTCTGTTAGAAAGAAAGGATAATTCCACACCTTTTTTAGTAACTCATCTCATTGTTATAAAATCTTTACTGTACAAAATTCTTCCTTATGGTAAGGCAAGAATCATTTGTGCCAAAGATAAAGGTCATTTTCTTACTCATTTAAAAATAATACATGTTACCTTTTCATTATGTCATTTGCATTAGTTGAAAAAAGTAAGAATATAGCTAGAAATTTCTTAAGTTTAAATAAAATTCCTGGAGGGATTGAGTTAAAAGGCTTAAGAAATCTTAAGGATAAAATAGAAGATGTCAACTCGTTGCTTTACTATCAATACTTCACCTAATTTCAGACACCTAGAGCCAATCAAAAGGTAAAAAAATATTAAAAAGTCAAAGATATTTATTGCTCGTTTGAAGTTACATAAAATAACAGCATGACTTAGACATGATTTTGATTGAGTTTTCTTGGAGACATAAAATTTAGTTTTATAGTAAATTTGGCAACAAGAGCTGTCAAGTGACAATGAAGCAGTCTATTAATTTCTAAAAAGTTTACTATGCTTATCTCAGAAGATGGAGCTATTATTAAATGCTTTGTAATACATATTCATTGGGGATTTATGTAGAAATTGTTATTATATCTTTGAAAAAGTTGCTACCAAACACTCTTTCCAATGAAATTGTTACTAAATTGAGGCACATTCTGCTAACAAAGTCCATAACCGCTCTTTTGCCTTAAAAATAGTGACTAAAAACTGGCTGGTGGTTTGCAGTGGCCAGACATGGGCTTTGCTGTCCCATGGTGGTCCACTCAGACAGGGCCCTTAAGGGGCCACCTAATGGAATGCCTGGGAATTCTCTGGCAATATTTGATCTTGATTCATGAAAGTCACTTAATATATTTCATCAAATCTAAGACTTCATTAATTATAAGCCACACTAATATTTTATGTTCCATTAAGAAATAAAAAATGCTGCCAATTAAACTAAGATCCAACATTGATTATAAGACATTTCTAATTTCAATTAGAGATGTTAAAATGTGAAAAGAAAATATGTCTTAGAATGATGAGAAAAGGTATTAGCTGTATTCCTTAAACTGCCCACTCAAAGGGCCTCTCACTTCCCCACCTGAGGGGTACAGCTTTGGAAAATGGCAATATGGCCACGCCTACTGAGGATAACTGGTGATGCAAAGTGTACTTTTTCATGTGCTGTCTGTTAACATGGGAAACATAACATGTCAATTATTAAAAGATACATTTTTCAGTCTGAATATTCTCCAGAAAGGTGTTAACTAAAGTTAGATCTATGTTATAGGATGTTCTGAACAGTGGACCTTTTCTTCATCTTTGATCAATTCAGACCTCAGTGGTTCAGAGGCTGTAGATCTTTTTCCAGGAGTCTCTAGATACCCTGGAGCCCTTGGACTTTTCCATTTAACTATATCCCCACAGAGTTGTACAAGAAGCTGCTCTATGTAGGTATGCTGCATCTCTGAATGACGAGAAATGTCCCATACGAAAGATGTTGCACATACACACACACACACACACACACACACACACACACACACGGAGCTCTAATCCAACACCTATTTAGGGAGCCTTAGTTATGTGTCAGACATTGTTTATAGATGGATAATCTTAATCTTATAATATTCACAACAATCTGTGAGGTAAATACTAGCATATCTATTTTACAAATGAAACTGGAGCTTATTGAGATTGTTACTGGGTCATGCTATGCAATTAGAAACTGATAAAACAAAGCTTCAAACTCAGTTCTGTCATAACCCTAAGCCAGTATTTTTTAATCACTGTAATAAGCCTCACAGACATACCACATTTATTTTTATATTTATTTTATTTTATTGTTTTATTAGTTTAGTTTTAAAGAAATTTGTCCAAAAAAGCCTTTCTGTATTACACTTCCCCGCACACACACATACACCCTACACCAAGTTATGTAGAGATGGAGGCAAGGAAAGGGACCACAGAGGAGTGATGAGTTCTTTTTTGCTCCCAAAGTGTTTTAACAATAAATTAGAAATCAAGAGTTTTAGGTTTAATTTTTTTCTGTTCCTGTTTCTCATTTTGGTTGTTTAAGTTCTTAAAATGCTTCAGCATGTCCTGAAATAAATGATTCCTGTAACAGTTTAGATAAGCAGGTGTTCTTCCTGACTCCCTTTGTTCTCTTCCTCTTTTGAATTACATCAGTGATTTTATTTGGAAGGAAGCAGGATGCCAACTTAACCTATTGCTATTGATCCTTTAGTGTTTTCCTAATTTCTTTATTTTACAGGGTGGGCAATCAGAGATGTGGGAACCTTCCCCAAGTCCAGTGGATAGTATTGGATGTGGGGGTGAGGGGATGAATGTTACTAAATAATACAGTTTTTGAAATGTCAAGGTACAGAATTTGTATATTCCATTTCTCAAATGTTAATGATGATATGCTCATCCTTTTAATGGAAACATTACTAGGAAGCTCCTGGCTACATAATCCATCATACCACAGAAGACTTGCTGACTTATGCTTTGTGACGGGCCAGTGAGAAAAATATACAAACTCATACACCAATGTTGCAAATCAATTCTGTGGCAAAGTGGAAATAACTCTTGTACCAATAAGCAGTAAGACCTACAGGGAGAAAAAAATCCTTTTCTGTATTTCCAGCTTGCAGATAGAAAGAGATGCTATCAATCATACTGGAGAGCTTCCATTTCAGGGCTGTTGTTCTTAAAGACAAACCAGATGAAATCAGACAAGACCAGAATATGCAAAGGCATTTGGATTTTTCCAGTCTTGGTGCAGAAAGGAAGCAAGGAAAAAGCAAGACATTCTCTTGGAGTTTAGCAAAGGCATGTACATAGGCTCAGTTTATTGTCAAAATGGCTAATTAATCACTTCACAAATGGCTATTAATCATACATTAATGAGATATTCTCTTTGCTCTGGCAAATACGGGTTCTGTGGAAATCCTTTCTCCTTGGTACCCAAAGCAAGCCAAAAGCATGCAGAACTCAATTAATCTTGGAGCAGCATGCGGTGTTTGAAACTGCTCACAGTTTGAAAAGAAGCAAATAGCAAAGACGTTTAAACTGTCCATATTTCACTGTGTAAATTCAGAAGTACTTAATCATCCCCTACACATTCTTTTGTTCCCTTTCTTCCTCTGTCATGTTATAACTGTGTTTCAAGCCTCCTCCATTTCTTTCCCTGAACTTGTACACCAAAGCACAAACCAAAAAGAGTGGGCCTTCTAATAAATTGATTCTCGGTCCCCTGGGATAAACAATGAATGGACACAATATGTGTGCATATATATTTATATTTTATATATTCCAGCAAAAGCAATGATTATATCTAGTGGCATAAATTATGAATTGAATGCTATCACTTACTAAGCAACATCTAGGTTAGAGTTTCCTTTTCAGGTCCAGTTTTCCACGTTAATCTAGGGAGGAAAAGCTATGAAGTTTGACTCAGTTAAATTCTCTACAAACAAAGGCTTTCGTTTTTAAAAAATATTTGAATGCTTTAACTCATTCAGTAGGCATTTATTATTTACCCAGACTCTAAGGTTACAAATATGGATCAGTTTTATTTCTTCCCCTTACAGAGCCCGCAGTATAGTCATAGAAATGAACTGTTGTTTGCCTAAGGGAGTGAAGGAAGAGGGAAGAGCCAGTGTGAGGCACAGACACAATAAAGAGCATAATGTGTTAGGGGCTGGTCAGTAATGAAAGCAGGCTAGATGCTGGCTGCTAAAGGAAGGAGACTGAGTATATATGTAGGGATTGATGTTGGAAAGGAGATTGAGGACAGGTTGTGGTGGGTGTTGTACACCCTTCCACATGCATTGGGGAACTAAGAGAAGTTTTTGCTCTGGGAACTGACATGATTTATGTCAGGACTTTGAGTATCAGTCCATAATTGAAAAAGACTTGTGAGTCCTGGATTGAGTCTGAGCAGATATGCATATGGGAGGGACATGAAAAATTGCATCCATGAAGGCTGATTGCAACAAATTTATTTCATGAATGGCCCCAATTTATTTCAAGAATGGTTGCATTCTTCATCCCTCACTGGATCCACACCCTGTTCCCCATGACATTTTGCAGAGGTTTCTGTCTGGGCAGGGACTTCCTGCTGGGTTCGGCTGCACAATTTATTGACACATTGTCACTTTTCAACTTTTTTGTCACTTTTGGGTCCCTCTGTAATAGCCTCAAACCCAGTAACCTCCTTCCTTTTGCACACTCAAGCTGTGTTTGGATATCAAAGAGCCCTCAGCGGCCCAAGCTTCAGGGGGCTCTGGATGGAAGGGGAAGGCACTCAGGGCCATCAGCAGTGAAGGATGCACAGTGGCAATGGACACTTCGGTTCCAGGAGTCCGGTTCTCCATCGGCAATGGCTATCACTCATTTAGCTATTTAATAGCCTGAGAATAAACATATATTGCTAGCACAAATACTGATTCTCTTCTGAAGATCATTTATTCTCAAGAACACTGAAGTTTATATGTTATTCTTTTCAAAATAATAAACTTGACCTTATACTAAAAAAAACAATTTACATTCTCTCTTAGCCTGGGTTACATTTACAAATCCTCTTACTTTACTTTTTCTGAATTTATTTATTTTTTTATTGTTGTTCAGATTCAGTTGTCTCCATTTTCCCCACCACTCTCCCCCGCCCCTCCCACCCCTGTGAGCCATATGGAACAAGTGTAGCCAATTAAAAATAATTTTTCTAATTCTTAAAAAATGCCCTGCTTTGCTGTAGAGGAGTATTGTGTGGGGAGTATGGGTTCATCTCTTAGCCTTTCCCAATTTTTTCCTCCCTCTCTTTTTATTTTAAATGCAAAGGAAACACACAGAAATGACTTTCCTATATTTTTAAAAATTAAGTTTAAAAAGTATAGTTTATATACAATAAAATGCACATTTGATGAGTTTTCAAAAATTACCTATCCATAGGACCACGATGCCAATCGTTATACAGAATATTTCCATCACCTGGAAAGTTGCCTTGAGGCCTATCCCAGGCAATACCTAACCCCAAACAGTCCCAGACAACCACTGATCTGCTGTCACTGCAGATTAAATTTATATTTTCCAGCATCTCATAAAAGATAAAACCCTACATTAGGTATACTTGCATGTGATTTTCTTTTGGTTCAACATAATGATGTTTGAGGTATATACCAGAAGTCCGTTCTCCTTTAGTATTTATTTTCCGTATATACATTTTTTTTAATCTCTTCACCTGTGCATAGATATTTGCCATTTCCAGTTTGGGGCTATTATGAGTACGGTTCCTGTGGGCATTTATGTACAAGTCTTTGTGTGGACATGTTTTCATTTCACTGCGATAAATATCGAAGATCAGGGTTGCTAAGGGATATGGTAACTGTGTATCTAATTTTATAAGAAACTGCCTAATTGCTTTCCAAAGTGATTGTACGGTTTTATATTCTTATCAGTAGTGCATGAGAATTTTAGTTACTCCTATCCTCACCAACATCTGGTGGTATCAATTTAATGTTAACCAATCTAGAAGCTATGTACTGGTATGTCAATGTGTTTTTAATGTGAATTTCTCTAATGACTAATGATGTTGAATATATTCTCATGCACTTATTTTCAATTTACATACATTCTTGGTGAAGTGTTTGTTCAAATCTTTTGCCCATTTTTTAAAGTCAGGTTTTATTTTATTTTAAAGTTCTAATAGTTCTTTGCACATTCTGGATACAAGAACTTATCTTTTATCAAATATGTATTTTGCTAATATTGCTTCCCAACCTGTGGCTTAGTTTTCTATTTTTGATTGTCTTTTAGAGAGAAAAATTTATTTTTGATGAAATTCAATTGATTAATTTTTTCTTAGTTTTTGCTTAATAAATTTTTATCTAAACCAAAACCATAAATATTTTTTTAGAAAATTAATCATTTTATATCTAACATTTAGGTCTATGATCCATTTTGAATCAACTTTTGCATATGGTGCAAGGTGTAAACCAAAGATCATATTCTTTTTTGTGTATGACTATTCAGTTGTTCCAACACCATTTACTGAAAAGAGTGTCCATTTTCAATTTATTTACATAGGCAGTTTTGTTTTTAAAAAAATCAATTGCTTTTTCCTCATCTATTGATATGATCATGTGATTTTTGTCTTTCCTTTTGTTTATGTGATGTGTTATGATTATTGATTTGCGAATATTGTACCATCCTTGCATCTCTGGGATGAATCCCATTTGATTGTGGTATATGATCTTTTTAATGTATTGCTGGATGTAGTCTGTCAATATTTTATTGAGGATTTTAGCGTCTATGTTCATCAGTGATATTGGCCTGTAGTTTTCTTTCTTTGTTGTGTCTTTATCTGGTGTTGGTCTTTATCTGGATTAGGATGATGCTGGTCTCACAAAAGGAGTTTGGGAGTCTTCCCTCTTCTGGAATTTTGTGGAATAGTCAGAGAAGGACAGGAGTTAGCTCTTCCTGAAATGTTTTGTAAAATTCTCCTGTGAAACCATCTGGTCCAGGGCTTTTGTGTGCCTGGAGTTTTTTGATTACTGCTTCAATTTCATGAGCTACTATTGGTGTGTTCAGGCTTTCTGCTTCTTCTTCATTCAGTTTTGGAAGATTACATTTTGGTAGAAATTTGTCCATTTCACCCAGGTTTTCAAATTTCTTGGCATATAGTTGTTCATAGTAATTTCTTACAATCCTTGGTATTTCTGTGATATTGGTTATAATTTCTCCTCTTTCATTTCTGATTTTATTTACTTGCATCCTCTCCCATTTATTCTTGATGAACCTGCTTAAAAGCTTGTCGATTTTGTGTATCTTTTCAAAGAACCAACTCCTGGATTTATTGATCCTTTGAATTGTTCTTTTAGTTTCAATGTCATTCATTTTGCTCTGATCTTGATTATTTCCTTCCTTCTGCTCACCCGGGGCTTTGTTTGTTGTTGTTCCTCCAGTTATTGTAGACAGACGGTTAGGTTATTATTTGAAATGTTTCTATCTTTTTTAGGTAGGCCTGTATTGCTATGAACTTTCCTCTCAGGACTGCCTTCACTGTGTCCCATAGGTTTTGGACTGTTGAGCATTCATTTCCATTTGTTTCCAGAAACTTTTTGATTTCTTCTTTGATCTCATTATTAACCCACTCATTGTTTAATAGCATGCTATTCAGTCTCCATGAGTTTGAATGTTTTTGAGTATTTTCCTTGAGGTTGATTTATACTTTAGACCCTTGTGGTCTGTGAAAAAAAAACTTGATATGATTTCAATTTTCTTAAATTTGTTGAGGCTTGTTTTCTGTCCTATCATGTGATCTATCTTTGAAAATGATCCATGTGCATTTGAAAAGAATGTGTAGTTTGGTTATTTGCAATGAAAGGTTCTATATATAATGGTTAATTCCATTTGATCTAATGCATTGTTCAGTTCCACAGTATCTTTGTTGGTTTTTTGTTTGAATGATCTATCCATTGTTGACAGTGGGGTATTAAATTCCCCTACTATAAGTGTGTTGCTCTCTATACCTTTCCGAAAGTCCTCCAGGATTTTCCTAATATATTTGGGTGTTCCTATGTTGGGTGCATATAGGTTTATGATGTTTATGTCTTTTTGATGGATTCTTCCCTTGAGTATTATCAAGTATTCTTCTGTGTCTCTTTTTATGGCTTTTGTTTTGAAGTCTGTTTTGTCTGATATAAGTATTGCTACCCCGCATTTTTTTCCTGTTGATTTGTCTGGAATATTTTTTTCCAACCCTTACTTTCAGTCTGTGTAGGTCTTCTGTTCTGAGGTGGGTCTCTTGTAGGTAGCATATGTGTGAGTCCTTTTTTCTTATCCATTCAGCTACTTAATGTCTTTTAATTGGAGCATTTACTCAATTTACATTTAAAGTATTATTGATAGGTACTTATTCATTTTTTCCCTTTGTACTTGTGTTCATCTCTCTCTCACTCTTTCCTCATCTTTAAAGCAGTCCATTTAGCATATCTTACAATGCTGGGTTGGTAGAGGGATATTCTTCTAGCCTTCTTTTGTCTGGGAAACTCTTTATTTTGCCCTTCATTTTAACTGAGAGCCTTGCTGTGTGGAGTAGTCTTCATTACAGAACTTTGCTTTTCATAACTCAGAATATTTCTTGTCATCCCCTTCTAGCTTGTAGTATTTCTGTGGAGAAGTCAGCTGCTAGCCTTATTGGGGCTCCCTTGTATGTTACTTCTTATTTCTCCCTTGCTGCCTTTAAGATTCTCTCTTTGTCTTAGATATCTACCATTTTAATTATGATGTGTGTTGGAGTGTGTCTCTTTGGGTTCTTCTTGATTGGGACCCTGTGTGCTTTCTGGACTTGTGTGACTTTTTCTCTCTTCAAATTAGGGAAGTTTTCCATCATTACTTTTTCAAACAGGTGTTCTATCCCTTGCTCTTCTCCTTCTCCTTCTGGTATTCCTATTATTTGGATATTATTACATTTCATGTTGTCCTGCAGTTCCCTAATACCTCGTCATTCTTTTTGAGCCTTTTTTCATTTTCTTACTCTTTCTGGGATTTTTTTTTTATACCATGGCCTCCAGCTCACTGATTTGAACTTCTGCTTCATCTAGCCTGCTTTTGATTCCTTCTACTGTGTTCTTCAATTCAGAAATTGTATTCTTCATTTCTTCTTGGTTCTTGTTGATAGTTTCTATGTTCTTTTTCATGCTGATATAGTTTGCAGTAAGTTCCTTCTAGTTGTGGCAGGGAAACTATCCCTGTAGTTTTTTGTAATTCCCACTGAGCCCAGTGATATTGAGCTTCCATATAACCATTGTTTGAACTCAATATCTGATAGTTTTCTTATATCTATTTCAATTAGTAATCTTTCTGGGGATTCCTCATTTCCTTTCAATTGAGGGTTGTTTCTTTGTCTTCCCATTATTTGTCTCCCTGAGCAAAACCACAAAGCCTAGGAAACAAACCCAGGACTGCAGAACTAACTCCCCCCTGCAATCCCACTATCAACAGCAAATGAACCAGTATTAATTAGACTGTAAAGAAATTAAAACTATTATAAGAAAGGAGAGAAATAAACTATAGTATAAAACCTAGTGACTTAATATGTACCAACTTGGTGGACAAAAAATGAATGTTATAAAGCTAGTAAAGAAAATATTGCAATTCATGGAGAAGACCACAGTGGATTTCGTCTCGGTTGCCTCTAGTATTTACCACTGTTTTTTCTTTCTGGATCCACCTCTAGTGAAGTCAGATGTCGACCATGTCAATCCTTAGACTTCCTGGGATCTACTATCTGTGGCTGTCTCCTTCTGTTGTTAATTTAGTCACTCTGTGCTCAGAAGTCAGACTATAACACCATAGGGTTGGGGAGAATCCCTCCTGGGATTGGGGCTAATGTTTCCCCTCAGGTAGCTACTGCTCTGAGGGCAGTGGTCTGTGTGAGCTCAATGGCTGTTGCCACATGGGGGATGATTCAGTACCGGGATCTCGGAGGCTACTCCCTCAGTTCTCTCCCCAAAGTCTCCATCCCAGCCTCTCCTCAGATATCTCTAGTCCACTCTGCCCCACTTTTGCAGGGATCTACTGTCTATGGCTGCCAGTCTGCACTCCACAGTCAACCTTTAGCACCACAGGACCAGAGCAGAGTCATACCTGTGGTTGGGGCTACTGTTCCCTCTCAGGCTGCCACTGCTCAGGAGATTGGTCTGCCTGAGCAAGATGGCTGCTGCCATGGGGGCGATGGCTCAGCACCAATATCCCAGTAGCTACTTTCTCAGTTCTCTGCCCAATGCATCCACCCCCAGCATCTTCTTAGGCATCTCCAGCCCATTCTGCCCTTCTCTTTGACAGAGCTCAGGGTAGGTGGCTGCAGATGAAAGTTTATGTGATGGCCCTTTAAACAGTCCTCTCAGTCTCCAGCATTTGATAAGGTACAGCACCCATTTATGATAAAAACACTCAGCAAAATGGTAATAAAGTGGGCATACCTCAACATAATAAAGGCTATATATGAGAAACCTATGGTCAACATCATAATGAATAGGCAAAAACTGAAAGCTTTCCCACTAAGATCAGGAATAAGACAAGGATGTCCACTTTCACCACTTCTATTCAACATAGTATTAGAAGTCCTAACCATAGCCATAAGGCAAGAAAAAGAAATAAAAGGCATCCAAATTAGAAAGGAGGAAGTAAAACTGTCATTGTTCGCAGATGACATGATAGTGTACATGGAAAACCCGATGGACTCTGCCAAAAGACTACTCGAACTAAGTGAATTTGGCAATATAGTAGAATACAAAGTCAGGATTCAGAAATCAAAGGCATATTTGTACAACAACAATGAAATGTCAGAAGCAGAAATCTGGAAAGAAATCCCATTTACTATAGCATCAAGAAAAATAAAGTGCCTAGGAATAAACCTAACCAAGGAGTTAAAAGACCTATACTCAGAAAACTACACAACCCTAAAGAAATAAATTAAGGGAGACACAAATAAATGCAAGCATATTCCAAGTTCATGGATTGGAAGAATTAACATCATCAAAATGTCCATACTACACGAAGCATTTTAGAGATTCAACACAATCCCTATTAAGTTACCATTGTCATATTTCAAAGATATAGAAGAAACATTTAAAAATTTATATGGAAACATAAATGATCTCAGATAGCTGCAGCAATTTTGAGAAAGAGGAAGAAAGCAGGAGAGATCACAATACCTGGCATCAAACTATATTATAAGGCCACTGTAATCAAAACTGTCTGGTACTGGCATAAGAATAGACACATAGATCAGTGGCACAGAATAGAGAGCCCAGAAATAACTCCATGTCTCTATGGTCAATTAATATTTGACAAAAGGGGTAGAAGCATAAAATGGAGTAAAAATAGCCTCTTCAACAAATGATATTGGGAGATCTGGACAGCTACATGTAAAAAAAAATGAAATTCTACCACCAACTTATACCACACACAGAAATAAACTCAAGATGGATAAAAGACTTAAATATAAGTCATGACACCATAAAAGTCCTAGAGGAGAACATAGGTTGGAAAATCTCATATATTTCATGCAGCAATATTTTTACTGATATGTTCCCTAGAGTAAGGGACATAAAGGCAAAAATAAACAAATGGAACTTCATTGAAATAAGAAGCTTCTTCATGGCTAAGGAAAACATCAGCAAAATGAAAAGGGAGCCAACTGTATGGGAAAATATATTTGCCAATGTTACTTCAGACAAGGTTTTGATATCCCAAATATATAAAGAACTTACATGACTCCACTCTAGGAAACCAAACAATCCAATTAGAAAATGGGCAAAGGACCTGAACAGACACTTCTCTAAGGAGGACATACAGAGGGCCCAGAGGGACATGAAAGGATGCTCAGCATCACTAGCCATCAGAGAGATGCAAATTAAAACCACAATGACATACCACTTCACACCTGTCAAAATGGCCATTATAAACAAATCAACAAACAAGTGCTGGTGAGGATGTAGAGAAAAGGGAACCCTAGTACACTGTTGGTGGGAATGCAGACTGGTGCAACCACTGTGGGCAACAGTTTGGAATTTCCTCAAAAGACTAAAAGTGGAACTGCCTTTTGACCCAGCAATTCTACTGTTGGGATTATACTCTAAGAATTCTGAAACACTAATTCAAGAGAACCTATGCACCCTAATGTTCATAGCAGCACAATTTACAACAGCCAAGAACTGGAAGCAACCAAAGTACCCAACAGTAAATGAGTGGATCAAAAAACTATGGTACATTTACACAATGGAAAACTACACAGAAGAAATGAAGAAGGAGCTACTACCCTTCATAACAGCATGGATGGAATTAGAGAGCATTATGCTAAGTGAAATAAACCAGGTAGTGAAAGACAAATACCATGTGATCTCACCTATAAGTGGAACATAATCAACAAAATAAACAAGCAAGCAAAATATAAGCAGCAACATTGAAATAGAAAACAAACTGACAGTAACCAGAGGGGAAGAGGGATGGGTATGACAAGGGAAAAGGAGGGGAAGAGTCATCAAGGAACATGCATAAAGGACCCATGGACAAAGTCAAAGTGGGGAAGGATTGAGGGTGGGAGGTGAGGGTGGGCGGGGATGGGGAAAATTGTGGCTGAAAAACGTTGACAAAAAGAAACAAAAAACAAAGTGGACAGGGGAGGCTGGGATCAGTGTGGGTAATTAAGAAGCCAAAGAACTGGTGTGTGCATCCCATGGACATGGACTAAGAGGCATGGGGATGATGAAACAGGGTGCAGGGTGGAGGGGATATAGTGGGGAAAAAATGGGACAACACTAATGGCACACTCAATAAAATATACCAATAAAATAAAATAAAATAAAATAAAATAAAATAAAATAAAATAAAATACCCAGTATAGGCAAACTCATAGAGACAGAGTATAGAGTAGAAAATGTCTGAGGCTAGCGAGAGTTAGTAATGGGAAGTTACTGCTTAATGAATAAAAGATATTACTTTGGAGTGATAGAAATTTTGTGAAACTAGTCAAAGGTAGTAGTTGTATATTGTGAATATACTAAATGTCACTGAATTGTTTACTTTCAAATAATTAATTTCATATGAATTTCACAACAATGGTTTTGAAAAATAAAATAAAAAAAAAATCAATTGATCATATACATATGTAGCTTCAATTCTGGGCTCCTATCCCATTCCATTACTGTTGTTTTATAATGTCTTAAAATCAGCCCTCCAACTTTGTTTTTCTTTTTCAAAATTCTTTTGGTTTTTTCAGGTATTTTGCATTTCCATATATTTATTAAAGTCAGCTTACTGGTTTCTACCAGAATGAAAACCTGCTGATATTTTTGAATCTCTAGATCAATTAGGGGAAAATTGACATGTTACCAATATTTGGACTTCCATAAACAATATGTATCTTCATTTACCTGGGACTTCTTTAATTTCCCTTAGTACTGTTTTATAGTTTTCAGTGTATACATCAAGCATGTATTTTGTTAATTTTGTCTTAAAGTATTTCATGGTTTTGATGTTGTTCAAATGATATTTTATTTTTAATTTTTCTAGTTCTCATTAATACATAAAATGTAACTAATTAAAAATTTTATTAAAAGACTTTATTTTTTAGGATAGTTATAAACTTACAGAAAATTGAACAGATAGTACAAGAGATCCCACATATAACACTACTCCTCCACAGAAGCTTCCCCTATTATTAACATCTTCTGTTCAAGTGATATATTGTTACAATTAATGAATCAATATTAATACATCATTATTAACTGACACCCAGAGTTTATTCAGATTTCTTTACCTTTTACATAATGTTCTTTTTTCTGCTATAGGATTCATCCAGGATACCACATCGCATTCATTTGTTCTGGCTCTTTCGGCTCCTTTTGGCTCTGACAGGTTCTCAGACTTCCCTTGTTTTGATGAGCTTGACAGTTTTGAGGAGGACTGGTTGACTGTATAATAGGAGGCACCTCAATTAGAATTTGCCTGATAGCTTTTATCATGATTAGACTGGAGTTATGGGTTTTAGAAAGGAAGACCTCATGGTAATGTGCCATTTTTATCACATCACATCAAGGGCACATACTGTGAACTTGATTTATGACTGTTGATATTGACCTTGATCACCTGGCTGATGTAGTGTTTGTCAGTTTTCTCTACTGTAAAATCATCCTTTTTTATCCCCTTTCCGTACTGGAAGTACTCTGGAAGGAAGTCACTATGCACAGCACATACTTAAGGAGGGGGGAAGGTATGTTCCCCTTACTTTGTGGTGGAGTTTCTATATAATTTATTAGGAATCCTTCTGCATAGGAGTTTGTGTCTCTTCTTCCTCACTTATTAATTTATTTGATCATTTACCTCTGTCACTATAAACACATGGGTATTTATATTATACTTTAAGTTATAATACAATACCACTGTACTTTATTTTGTTACTTAGGTTATTTCAGTTTTGGCCATTGGGAGCTCTTCCAGTTGGTTCATGTGCTCCTTAGACACATAGACCCATCAATTTTTGGTTTGTTTTTTTGAGCAAACGTCTGGTGCTACAAGATGCCCAAGGCTCACCTTGTGTATTTCTTCTCAGTCCTAGAATCAGCTATTTTGCCAAGAAACACAAGTTCCTTTTTTAGTTTTTGGAGACTAGCATTAGAAATCAAGATCTGGCTGCTAAAGTTGCTTATTGTTACGGCGGTGCTGTTTCTTTTAGATCCTCTCAGCTGATAGACGATATATAGATATATGTAGATATATATCTATATATATAATGTTAACTTGAGTGTATAAGTATTTCTATGCATGTAACAATCTGTCTATTATGATAAACATGAATTCTTACTGATGTCTGCAACTGTAATCCAGCAGTGCATGGGTCATTTTAGCCTCCTTCCCTTGTTTATCTGTAAATTCCTATTCCAACGGTTAAAAAAAAACACACTGGCTTTCACCAAGTCCTGTTAATTTTACTCATTCCAATGTATATGTATAACAGTATCTGAATTGTTAACCTGCACCTCTGTGGGAAACAACTTTATCAGCAAGGTTATATTTATGTGAAGTTCCATTTGCCTTTAATCTTACTGACTTTATTAATTTTCTAAGTTACTTAAGTCAGCACCTTGTCCCCAAAACTTGTTTCACCATTAAATTCTCTTGTCACAATCTTTATTTTTGTCCTGGGATTTCCTGCCCTCCTAAGTGATTTTTTAAATTTGCGCACATTAGAATTCACTTTTTGTGCTTCAGCATACTATAGGTTTTGACAAATGCATAACATCATGGAGCTACCATTATGGTGTTGTATAGTGTTTAGAGAGCTTCACTACCTTAAACATTTCCTGTACTTTACATATTCACCCTTGCCCTCATTTCCCTTCCCCCCTGGGCAACGACTGATAGTTTTACGGTCTCTTTAATTTTGGCTTTTCCAGAATGTTATGTAATTGAATCATACTGCATGTACACTTTTCAGGACTGGTTTCTTTCAATTAGCACTGTGTGTTTAAAGTTAATCCATGACTTTTTTTGTGGCTTGATAGCTCATTTCTACTTATCACTTAATTTTCCATTGTATGGATGTGCCACAGTTTGTTTATTCATTAACCTATCAAAGGAAATTTTGGTGGCAATCATAAATAAAGCTGCTGTAAACATTCACGTGCAGGCTTTTGTGTAGACATGTTTTAGACTCATTTGGGTAAATACTTAAGAGTATAATTGCTGGATTGTATGGTAAGAGTATGTTTATCTTTGTACAAAAATGCCAAAAATCTTCCAAAGTGGCTGCAATATTTTGCCTTTCCATCAGCAATGAGTAAGATTTCTTGTTGCTCCACATCCATGTCATCATTTAGTATTGCCAATTTTTTGGATTTTGGACATTTTAATAGGCATTTAGTGGTATTTTGTTTTAATTTGCAGTTCTGTAGTGATGTTGAGCATCTTTTCATGTGTTTCCATCTGAACACCTTTTGAGCTGTATCTATTTAGACCTTTTACCCTTTTTAAGTTGGGTTTCTTATTTATTTAGTTTGATTAATTGTTTATATATTTTATTTATTTTATTTTTTAAAAATATATTTTATTCATTATTCTATGACAGTTGTCCCATTTTTTCTCCCCTTTATTCTCATCTACCCTGTACCCTCCCTCCCATCAGCATTCCCTCTCCACCTTATTTCATGTCCACGGGTCATACATGTAAGTTCTTTAGCTCTTAACCTAACCCAATGATGTTGTGAGGAGCATAGCCTTAGGTATTCATCAGGGCAGGGCAACTCATATAGTTGCTTTGTGGTGCTGTGTGTGGGGGAGGGGTATGAGAGGGAACAATGCCGCTTGCTTGGCTCTTGGCTGGCTCTCTGGCATTTCCCCTCATACCTACAAACAAACTGGGCCCTTCTGGTGCTGATTCCCAGGCAGGTGGGTTTGTGTATGTTCTAGGACCCTGTGGGTCTCTCAAACGAGCTCTCCTGTGAGACAGGCAGCCTCTCCTGCTGCCACAAACCCCACAGGTTTTACCCATAGAGGTTCTGAGCCTCTCTTTTCCTGCGCTAGAACCCTGAGTTGCATTGTCTCTCTCACTCCCCAATTGTTCCTTCCAGTTTATCCACACAAAATGTGGGGCCACCCTGTCTACCAGCCACTGCCTTCCCACATGTCTTGTCCACCCTGGTTGCCCATCTTTGCCCCTCCTAGCAGACTGGATGAATGTTTCTTCTTTAACTTCTTGGTTGTCGGACTTCCATGAAGTTCAACTTTCTGGCAGTTCTTGTAGCTTTTTTGTTTTTAAATTTGTTGTTGTCTTTCTTTTGGTTGTGTGAGGAGGCAAAGTGTATCTACCTATGCCTTCATCTTGGCTGGAAGTCCACACAAAAAAATTG
The DNA here is from genome assembly GCA_004026545.1 of Mormoops blainvillei. Taxonomy (NCBI): domain Eukaryota; kingdom Metazoa; phylum Chordata; class Mammalia; order Chiroptera; family Mormoopidae; genus Mormoops; species Mormoops blainvillei. The sequence goes on from PVJD01001342.1 coordinate 78,389, forward strand.
TTTGTATATTTTAGAAACAAGTCCTTTATCAAATATGTTTTGTTAATATTTTCTCCCAGTATGCAACTAGGTTTTTTTTTTTCAGAGAAGAAATTTTTAACTTTAATGAAGTACAGCTTTTTCTTCCATGGATTATGCTTATGATATTTATCTAAAAAGTTTTTAACCAAATACAAGGTCCCAGTATTGTATTTTCCTATACTGCCTTTGTAATTTTTGTAGTTTTGTATTTTACATTGATGTCTCTGATCCATTTTTAGTTAATTTTTGTGAAAAGTGTAAGGTCTGTACCTAGATTCATTATTTTGCACATAGGCATTCAATTGTTTTATCACAATTTGTTGAAAAATCTATCTTTTCTTCATTGAGTTGACTTTACTCCTTTTTCAAAAGACAGTTGGATATTTATGTGGGCATCTTTCTGGGATTTTTATTCTATTCTTCTACTCTATATTACCCCCACCATTCTGTTCTGATTACTGCAGCATTATAGTAAGTCTTGAAAGTCTAGTAATGTCAGTTCTCTGTCTTCCTTTTTAGTATTGTGCTGACTATTCTAGGTTTTTGGCTTTCCATACTGTTTAGAATAAATTTTTCAATATCCACAATATAACTTGCTAGAATTTTGATTGAGATTTCAGTGACTCTGGAGATCAAGTAATAAGGAAAAACTGACATTTTGACATTATTGGGTCTTACAATCCATGAACATGAAATATATCCATCTCCACTTACTAAGATATTCATTAATTTTTTCTTTAGAGTTTTGTAGTTCTCCACATATATAGAACCTTTACACATTTTATTCAATTTATCACTAAAAACTTCATATTTTGTTAGATTTATATGTACTTTAAATTAAACCAGAGCTTTGGGCAAAGTTGTTGACTGGACATTGTATTTTCAGTGAAATTAGGGGAACAGGTTGTGTCAAGGAAAATGTTGATCTAAGTAGTATAAGGAACTGTCCTCAATGCCTAAAGTGGAGGGCACAATGTATTGCAAAGGCTGGCAAGTTGTAGGCAAACAAATAACTATATAAAAGTGGATCAAATCATCATTCAACTAGTATCATATCATGTAAGGTCATGAAAAAAGTAGTAAGGACCTATGTGTCTGATTAAAATATACTTGAGATCTATTAGTCAGCTGGGGTGATGACTTACAGAATGGTTTAGTTGTTCCCTATTCTCTAAAGATCACATTTTTCTATTTTATATAACATAAATTTTATTAAATATAATTTTTCATCAAATTTCTAAACTACTTAAGAATCACCATATATTTTCTAGACTGTCCTTTCCTTTTTAAAGAATTTCTGTGTCTTCCTAATGCAGAGAAGACTTTCTGGGCTCATTTGAGGTGCAGAAAATTTTCTTTGACTTTATTCCTTCCACAATTTTCTATTCAACCATCTTTTTGAAATAAATGTGTTTTCTTCCCCATATACATGTATAATTAATGAAAGTTTATTTCACTATTTGGGTCATTGGCTGCCACTATTATTTACCGTGTATTTTCAGACCTTAAAGATCAGGTCCAGCAGAGAAATACACTGAAACAAGCAATGAATGAATCCTTTAGATGCAATAATGATTGCCAATGAAGGAACTAGGCCAATAGGCTTAATGCCAACAAAACGATGCCAATATCAGCATAAGAACATCAACTCCAACACAACACTATTGATATGAGCATTTTACTGTTAGAGTAACTTCTTTGGCACTAGTGGAGAATGGACCAAATATAGGCTATTAGACCCCTTGCTGGCTCAGAGTCACTCATAATTTGCCTTCTGAGGGGTCAGGACATGTGGCAAAGTCTGTAAGTGGAAGACAAATGGGCACTTCAACACTATTTAATGGCATCATATACGTTTCCGGCTAGTGGGTATTTAAAAATGGACTTATTTTCAATTTAATAAAATAATATGGGAAATGTATAATGAAAAGACTGAAATTCTTTTATTATTTTAATCCACATGTGTTTTCTAGATTTGGAGACCTGAGAAGTTTTGGAATAAGGAGTGTAATTCCATGCATTACTACCAGTAGGTTAACTCCTTTCCCATGTGCACAGTGAGATGTCAGCCTTGGCCTGACTCCCAGACTTTACAGTATTTCTTTCCACACAGTTTGGGGATATTTGATCTTCACTTGCAAGCTCAACCTTTTCTCAGATTTCTAAGCAAATAGGATAGACGTAGAGGAGTTGGGGGTTATGCAAGACAAGAAACAAAGCACCAGCCCAGCCGTGGATATTGCAACCTTGTTTCATCAGCAAAGGTCAAGTTAGTGGAGAGTTTTGAGCCTTTGGGCAGATAAATGCTCCATTAGGTGCCTCTCCCTTATGATGTTCATTTCGTAGACTGCTGGATTTCAAAAATAATTGCCATTTTTCTCAAGATCTATATTTTAATCTCCATATCCAAAGTAGTTGTCTGAGAGAATTTCCCCAACAGCCTACCTGTCCTGATCTAGGAATAGTGCCAGGTTGCTGACATCACCAAGCACCACTTGACTTTTCAATGACAATGACTCCCTTGTTTTAAAAATCATTTAAAATATTTTGGTCTTGAAGTACCATCTATTATTTTATCCCATAAACTGTGAATATCATATATTATTTGCTCCACATGCCTGAATCGCCTTCATTCCATTTTAACTTATGGTCTACAGATATTTTAGAGAGATTTCTGTGTTTCTATCACTGTATTAAGCACTAGAGATTTAACGGTGAGCAAAAGAAAGACATGATCTTGATGTTTCACTACCAGTTAGGTTGCAGAAAGATGCAAAGGACCTTCAATGCCATGGCGACAACATGAAACCCACAGAGATAAGTACTGTTTTCCTATGGGGCTACGCGGAGCAGTAGGAAAAGGTAGCCCTGAAGAACTGAGTTCCAGAAGGAAAAAAACTTTCACAGGTGTGCAGAAAACTATGGTAGCTTCCATACCAGGGGGCAGTTTCCTGGTCTGGGTAGTGTGAAAGGAAGAACCAGCCTGTCACAGACTGACAGACTCTGTAGGGACAAAGAGAAATCAGATGAGTCTTAAATGAAAACATTGGCCAGGGGAACAGATTATAATCTGAAAAGGTCACAGATGCATAAAACAGATTACTTACTGTAAAAATATCTCCCCACTACAAATTTTGCCAAGACAGCAGAAGTAAACAAAGATCTGGAAAATGGAGAGAAATCAAAGACTTATGTACATTTTGGAGTTTGGATACGAAGACTTTCTTAAGTTGAATCAAAGGAAAGCCCAAAATATCTGAAACTAGAGCCCAACTTCATCCCAGCTAAAATATTGACAAGATCAAAAGGTTAATTTTGGCATGGAACATTGGAAGTTGAGCTATTCATAGATGAACTCAATCAAATGAAAGCTGAAGTCCAGTCTCATATCGATTAGATTCTAACTATAGAGAAAGTAACATAATCATTGGAAAATAAACAAAATAAAAGAAGAAATATTACATCTCAGTCTCTACTATGCTGTGTTCTAAAAATTACAAGATATGTGAAAAAGCAAAAAAAGTGGCCCATAATCAGTAGCAAATATGATCAACAGAATAAAGCCTGTAGATGATCCAGTTATTTGAATCAGCAGACAAGACCTTATAACAACTATTGCAAAAATGTTAAAGGATTTACAGAAAAAAGAGGGATATAAGGTGATGGTATGGTATATTTAAGAAAACAAATAAAACTCTCAAAAAGAAATAAATGGAAATGCTAGAAATAAAAAAATAGCTGAAAACAACATTTCATTAGATGGGTTTTACATTAGCTTGGATAGAAGAAGAAAAGAGCATCAGTGAGTGAACTTTAGGATATAGCAATAAAAAAGTGTCTAACTAAAACAAAAAGAAAATATTAAACACAAAGTCATGCAAATAAATCATCAGGCAGTGAAGTCCCAGAAAGAGAGAAAAAAGAAAATTGGGTAAAAATTTCTTGAAGAAATAAAGAGTGAAAAATTTCCAGGTATGATGAAAATTAATAATACATAGATTTATTAACTCAACAAAGCTCAAGTAGTGTGAATATTGATCAAAAAGTTCACTTGTTTTTTTCTATAAGATAGCTCTAATAGCACTTGGTTGTCTTTACCTTCATTCAAAACAATTTTGTTAGATTGCATTGTGACAGTTGTCATATCAGCAGGCATTAAAAAAGACTTATCAAAGTTGGTAAGCTTTTGTGTAGCCATGTCAATATTCAAGATGGAAGAAAATACACACCATTTTGGCACATTATGCTTCATTATTTCAAGAAAGGTAAAAATGAACTGAAATGCAAAAATGATTTGTGCAGTGTATGGAGAAGGTGCTGGGACTGATCAGACTTGTCAAAAGTGGTTGGTGATGTTTCATGCTTGCGATTTCTCACTGGATGATACTCCACGGTCAGGTAGACCAGTTGAAGTTGATATCAATCAAACCAAGACATTAATTGTGAACAATCAGCATTATACAAAATGAGAGATAACTAACATACTCAAAATATCCAAACCAATAAAATTCTTGGTGAAATGAAAAGGGTGTCTTATTTTGTGGGAAAAAACATATGGACTATTTGGCCAACCCAATATTAAGAAAACCATACTGAGGCATATCATAATACAATTATTAAAAACAAAAAATAAAGAGAAATTTTTTTTAAAACTTGCAAAAGAGAGAAACATTATAAGAAATAATAAGCTTGGAAATTGAAAGACTAATTAATGGTTGTTAAAATGTCAATTTTCCACAGCTTGAGCTATAGACTTAACTCAATTTCAGTAAAAATCCCAACAGGTCTTTATGAAAAGAGTTGGAAAGTCAAATTTGAAGTTTAGAAATAAAAAAGATCTAGAGTAGACAAAACAATATTGAAAACAAAACAGAACAAATTTGGAAAATTTGTGTGTCTAATTTTAGGACCTATGACAAAGTTAAAGTCATGAAGACGGCAAATCATAGTGTAAAAATATAAAATGTAGTAATTGAGTAGAGATTTCAAATATAGTTTTATACTTATATGGCTAATTAATTTTTTATTGTTGTTCTATTACAATTCTCCTAATTTTCCTCTTGTTCTCTGCTGCCTTGCCATTCCCCTGCTCCCACAGTCAATCCCCACCCTGATGTCTATGTCCATGGCTCATTTATACCTGTTCCTTGACTAAACACTGCCACTTCTTTCCCTCATTATCTCACCCCCTCCCTGATTGCTTTCCATGCCTCTGGTTCTATTTTGCTCATTAGTTTGTTTTGTTTATTAGGTTCCTCTTATAGGTGAGGTCATATGGTATTTGTCTTTCACCGCCTGGCTTATTTCACTTAACATAATGCTCTCCAGCTCCATCCATGCTGTTGCAAAGGGTAGGAACTCCTTCTTTCTGCTGCATATTATTCCATTGTGTAAATGTACCACAGTATTTTTATCCACTCATTTACTGTTGGCGTTCAGGTTGCTTCCAATTCTTGGTTATTGTAATTTGTGTTGCTACCAACATTGGGGTGCATAGGTTCTTTTGAATTGCTATTTCAGGATTCTTAGCATATAATGCTAGCAGTGGAATTGCTGGGTCAAAAGGCAGTTCCACTTTTAGTTTTTTGAGGAAATTCCAAACTGTTTTTCACAGTGTCTGCACCATTCTGCATTCTCTTCTTTTTTTTGGCTTCTGATTCTTAAATTGATCTGTTTTGACTCCCTGACTTTGTGGTGTGAACTACTATGGTAGGAGACCTGTGAGATTCAGTGGTGTGGGCTCCTTGTACTCCTGAACTAGATGCTCTTGGGATGCCTTTTATGCTATTTATGTTGGCTCTCTGGAAGTAATAGAGTTTTGATTGTTGTTTGGTTGTTCTTCGGTGGGTCCTTCCTCCCAGTTGATTGACTGAGGGTCATCCTGTCCACCACGTCGTGTGTGTTGTTGTGTGGGTGCTGCCGGAACAAAACCACAAAGCCCAGCAAACGAACACATATGCGGAAGAATAACTTCCCCCTGCAATCCCACTATCAACAGCAAATGAACCAGTGTTAATAAGACTGTAAAGAGATTAAGACTATTATAAAAAAGGAGAGAAATAAACTATACTATAAAATACAGTGACTTTATATGCACCAACTTGATGGACAATAAAGGAATGTTAAAAAGCCGTATAGTAAAGAAAATATCTCAAGTCATGGAGAAGACCACAGTGGATTTCATCTTGGTAGCCTCTAGTATTGATCGCTGTTTTTTCTTTCTGGATCCATCTCTGGTGATGTCACATGTTGACCCTGTCTGACCATAGGTAGTCCATTTGAGACTTCCAGGGATCTAAGGTCTGTGGCTATCTCCTTCAGTTGTTAATCTAATCACTCTGCACTCAGCATTTTGGCTTAAGTGCCATAGGGTAGAGCAGAATCTCTACTGGTGTCAAGGCTTTTGTTCCGCCTCAGGCTGCTGCTGCTCAGAGGGGAGTGGTCTACCTGAGCACCATGGCCTCTGCCATATGGGGGATGACTCACCACCGGGATCCCAGCAGCTGCCCTCTCAGTTCTCTTCCCAAAGCCTCTGTCCCCAGTCTCTCCTCAGGCTTCTCTAGCCACTCTGTGCCTGCCTTTGTCAGAGCCCAGGGTAAGTGGCTGAGAATGAATATTTATGCATTGTCCCTTTAAACGGCCATTTGCTTCTCCATCCACCCATCTCTGGCAGTGAGCAATCCTGCTGCTTTTCGCAGCTGGCTGTTATCTGTGTACTTTTTGGGCTCTGGTGCTATAGGCTGGGGATCCCCCTTATGGTTTAGACCCCACTTTCCTCAGGGGGATCCAACTGGCTGCTTAAATATCCCTCTAGCACTGCCACTTGTGGGTGCCCAGCCAACCTTCTCAGGTCTCCACCACACTCCTTACCAATCATGTTGTGCTGAAGCTGATTCTTCTGTCTGTCCAAGGTTATAAGGCTTCTCTCTCACTGTTTTTCAGTTGTTTGTTCTGGGTGACTTCTTCACAATTTATTTGTAACTCCAGATTGGTCCTGGGAGGAGGTCAGTGTGACTTCTATTCACTCCTCCACCATCTCTGTGTAATTGGGTTTTGGTTGTTGTTGAGTTTTTTGTTCCTTCCAGCCGGCTGACTGAGAATCACCCTTCCCGTCACATCTTTGACCTGCTGTTGTACAGGTCACTGCCTTCTGTTTCTGGATCCAACCCAGGTGATGTCAGATGGTGTCCCAGTCTGGCCCTAGGCAGCCTGTTCGAAATAACCAGCAATCCACAATCTGTGGCTATCTCCCTCAGTTTCTAAGTTAGTCAATCTATAATCAGTGTTCAGGCTTAATCACCACAGGGTGGGGTAGAGTAATTTCTGTGGGCGATGCTATTACTTCCCTCCAGACAGCTTCCAGTTGGAGGGGAGTGCTCTGCCTGAGAAAGATGGATCCCGCAGTATGCGCAATGACTCAGCACTGGGATCCTGGTGGTTGGTCCCTCAGTTTTTCCCCCAAAACCACCATGCCCAGACTCCCCTGAAGAGTCTCTAGTCCATGCTGCCGCCCCTGTTGGAGCCCAGGGTAAGTGGTTGCAAATGAAATTTTGTGTGTTGGTCCTTTATGAGGCTCTCTGTGTCTCAAGCCATCTCTCCCTGGCAGACAAAAACCCCACCACTTTTCACAGCTGAATGTTATCTGGGTTCCTTTCTGGCTCTGGTGCTGTAGGCTGGGGAGCTTAGCTTGGGGTTTAGACCCCACACTTAGAGGGAACTCTGCAGCCACTGAGATTTCACTCTGGTACTTCACCTACCACCTATGGGAGTCCAGCCAGCCCACTCAAATCTCCTATACACTCTGTACCAGTCACATGTGATGAAGTGTTTCTTTCTGTCTGTCTGTGTTTATAAGGCTTCTCTCCAGCTATTGTTCTGTTGGTCATTCAGGATGGTTTGTCTACTATTTAGTTGTAATTCCAGATTGGTCCTGGGAGGAGGTTAGTACAGCTCCTGCTTATTCCTTTGCCATCTTGGATCTCACGAATATACTTTTTAATCCCTCCTTTCTCCACTAATTAATTTCCAACAAAATCATTAAAGAAATTTAATTGCAAAGGAAAATTGTTTTAATAAATGGTTGTTGAAAGTCTGGGTAATTGGTGGAAAAAATAAATCATGACTTCACACCAAATGCACACTTAATTTGGGATACAGCATAGACTTTAACAAAAAAGTTAAAACTATAAATCTTCTAGAAGAACTCAAAAATATCTTCATGGCCTTGGGTTAGACTGTATGCAGAAAACAATAACCAGAAAATAAAACCGAAGATAAATTAGACTTCATCGAAATTAAAATCTTTTACTTATCAAAACATACTCTTAAAAATACATAGGCATCTGGAAAAATATATGCAATAGTATATATGCCATACCTATATTTGACATAGGATTTTTGCCTGGAATTTATGAAGAACTTCTACAACTCAATAATAAAAAGAACAAGCAACCCAGTTAAAGAAAGAAAGAAAGAAAGAAAGAAAGAAAGAAAGAAAGAAAGAGACTAGATATTCAAAAGAAGATACAAAAATAGCCAGTAAGCACATCAAATTTTACTTAAGAACACTTGTCTCAAGAAAAAGCAAATGAAAACCACAATGAAAGACAATTTCATACCCACAAAAATAGTTCACATTAAAAAACTGACAAGAGCAAGCACCAGCAAGAGGAACTTACTATACATTATTAGTGAGAATGTAAAATAGTACAAATACTTTGGAAATTGTGTGACAGTTCCTTATAAAGTGAAATACCTACCTTTGTACTATAACCCAGCAAGTCCATTCCTAACTATTTACCCATTAGAAATAAAAACTTATACCCACTAAAATACTTGCATAATTGTTTATAGCAGCTTTAGTCAAAACAGTAAAGAACAGGAAACAACTTAAATGTACATTAGCAAAAGAATGAATAAACAAATAGTGATAGATTCACATAATGGATTCAGCAATAAAAAGAACAAACTACTGATACACACACATCAGTGAATCTCACTGGCATATGCCGAATGAAGAAAACCAGGCCACAGAAGAATACATACCAAATGATTCCAATGATATGAAGCTGAAAAACAGGCAAAGCTAATCTATGGTGACAGAAATATAAATGGGTGTTGACTCTGAGTGTTGGGGAGTTGCTTAACAAGGGGTGTGGGAGAGCTATCTGGGTGTTGGAAATGTCCTATATCCACATTTCAAACTATACACCTATGAAGCTGTGCATTTTCTGTCTGTCAATTATTCCTCACTGTTAAGAAGACTTAGTCTCCACCCACCTGGAGTTTCATATTGGTGTAGAAGAAAGAATATCATCAAACAATTATATAAATACAGTTACAAATCATGATGAATATTAAGAAAGAACCAGACAAGATGTTAAGAATTAAAGGGAGATTGATCTAATCTGGAGAATCGAAGAAGGTTTTTCAGAGGGAATCACTTCTGAATGGAGAGCTGAAGCCGAATAGGTGATAACTAAGCAAGTGTATAGGGGGTAGATGAAAAGGGTATTCTTGGCAGGAGAACCAACCAGCTGTGCAAAAGACCTGTGAAAGGAGGGCATATGATAAATTTGGAAAGAGAGTCATTTGACTAGGAAGGCAGTGAGGGAGGGGTAAAATGTGTTAAGAAATGTGGCTGATATGGCTAATTGTGCTTGGCACATTTAAGGTCGTATTAAAGACATTGTTCTATCCTAAGGACAACAGTAAATGACTCAAGGATTTTACACAGAAACCTGGAAGGATCAATTGCATTTTACAATGCTCTCTTCTATAACATGAAGAATGAATGTGAAGTGGCTAAGAAGGGATATGGGAAAATCAGTTGGCAAGCTGTTGCTGTAGTCCAGGAGTCAGCAAGCCCACTTAGTTTAGGAAAGAGATGGTAGTGAATAGGGTTATTTAGGGAATCAATCTGGCAGGATTTCTTGAAGGATGAGTTTGTGGATCATGGTGAAAAGTTATACCATATGTAACTATTAGGTTTCTGGCCCGTGAAACTGGAAGGAATCTGTTACCAACCACTAAGAAAGAATGCATGAGAGGAACTAAGGTGCAGTTAAAGCATGAGTTGACTTTTGGACAGATACAAATTGATATGGCTTTGACACGTCTGAGTGGATATTGATTAAGCAGCCAGAATGCACAAAAATGGTCTGGGCTGGAAACATATTTACTGGAAATTTGGAAGTCATCTCCTTATGCTGATAATTAAAGTCACAGCATCAATGATGTCATCTAGGAAGGGATTCGAGATTGGCGAGAGCTTATGGCCAACCTCCGAGAAACTCTCAACATTTAGAGACCAGCTAGACAGAGATGAACCAGGAAACAAAAGGCTCGGCCAGAGAATTAGGAGGGAAATCTGCTGTAGTATCACATAAGCCAGAGAAGGAAAATGTTTCAAGAATGAAGGAAGGACAATTAAGATCTAATGTTACTGAGGAACCCAGTAAAAAGAGAGCTAGAAAATGCCGATTTAGCATACTGGTAAAATAAATAGATTTAGGTGACCATGGCAACTAAAATGTTGCAGTACAATAGAGATTCTATCTGCAGTTGTCTACAAGTGAGCTAAGGACTCTCAGTAACTTTCCAGAAATTGTCTGTAAATGTGTGTTTGTAGGGATATGCCTTATTCTGTGGAAAGGGTTTGTAGGTTTCATTATATATATTTCATGAGAATCAACTGCTTCCTTTTGTTTTGGGGGTTTTAATTTATGTGTGTGTGCACATATGTGTCCATTTTTTTATTCTGGTTCCTGTAGATCTTTGCTGAACAATATTGATATTTAGCATATCTTTCTTACATTAACAGAGAATGAATATGAAGCTGGTTTTATTTTTTGTCTCCTAATGAGTAGCATAAAGAAGTTCTGATAATTTTCCAAGTAGAATCTGTGGCATTGGGAAAAGAGTGTTAAATTTAGGCTTAGAAGAAATGAATTTTTAGCTACTTCCAGGTTTTGGTGTCTCCAAAAAAATGCTTAAATGTTCTATCCCTCAATTTCTTTGCCTGTAAAATAGGAAAAATAATATTAATCTAGAAGGGTTATTGAGAGGGTAAAATGAGTTGGTGGTTTAGAAAGCATTTTACAAATTAAGAACTCACATACAATGATAAGCATTCTTTATTACATATTCTTTATGTGAACAGATGTGAAAAAAAGATGTGACTATCTCAGTGTTGTGGTAGATACAAAGTGAAAGACAAAAGTAGAAAGCACTTCCCTTCTGCATCAAGGAAAGTGGTTGCCACAGCATTTCATTCTACTAGTACTCACTACATTGACTCCAATAAAAAAGAAAACATAACAAAACTTCTATTTATAAGGTTGATCAGAGTATAGCATAAAAACCATGAAGTTAGGTCCAAGATCTTCATTTATTTTTTGGTAAATAGAACAATCAAAACAAGGTGAAATTTAGTTTAGAGCCAAATATTCAAGGCCTAAATGTGGCCTCCTCTTCCTTTGCCAAATAGTGGCTTATAAGTTTTTCATGTTTTCATTCTAGAAGTAGTTTGTATATATGTATGAGGAGGGTGATAAAATGAATTTTCCTCTCTCGAGTAGAATGATTTTTTTGTGCCTGCTTGTCAATGGAAACAACAAACTCTTCAGTACTGGAAGGTCTAAAACTCTGACTCACAATTTTTTTCTGGAGATACTTGTTTTTATTAATGTTCTCCATTAATAGCACAAATCTGTGGCCTGATTGAAATATCCTATGAAATTGCCCTATTCTGCTCAAGTCTGGAAGTTGCTTTTGATTCTGGGAAATAAAATATGGTCCAGATTTGACAAATATAGATAAAGTTGGAACCATTCCCTGGTGTCCCCTCCCTTCATGGCTCAAGAGAAGCCCAGAACATTGCAGGCTGTGCAGGTGTTGTTTTTAGAGAAGCCATCGAAATAATCACCCCACCTGTTGAGTTGTCTTCGGCTTGGATAATTTGTTATAAAAGCAGCTAGGGACAATTCCAGAGGTTGCAATGAGAAAATATATCTTGGACAATATTGGTTCTGAATCACAATTAAGAAATAATGCAGGTTTACTGAAAATAGAAATTCCTTTTTTAAATACTCAATACAGATAAGCTTGAGAAAAATCTTACTTTTCAAAAGACAAATATAATTGTATTAATATTTGGAGTTTTCTGTTAATGTTAATAAGGTGTATTGATTTTTAGAAATATGCTGGGTTGCAGCTATAAACTAGCAAGGCATTTTCCTTTTCAAAAATTTCCTTTCAAAGAAGTCCTTTTGTTACAGGACAGAATAGGATTCAGCCGCCCGCTGCTGTACGCAGCCATAAAAGAGATTGATGGGGAAGGAAAAACATCCTTATTAACAGGGTGTCCAATTTGGGGGAGCTGGAGTCTCCCTGCTCCAAGCTATTCTCTTGTGCAAATCATAGAAATCCCCTTGTTCCCCTCAAGGCTGAAATCCAAATCCGTGCCCAGAACCCACCCCCCCTACATATTTGTCTGTCTTTTTGGAGTCCAAGGCTGTTGTTATATGGATGGGTCTCTAACTAGCGCCTGCTCTCGCACTTTCTCTGGAGTGCACAGTTGTGGGACCAGCACCTCCACTACCTTGCTGCAACTTTCTCCCTCTTCCTGGGTGAGGGAGCACTGCCATACCACTGCAGCCAGACATACGGGGGGCTCAGTTCACTGGGCCTTGGTGTCCAGGGCTGCTTGTGCCCTTGGGGCCAAGGAGCATTCCTGACCTGTGTATCTGTGTGCTGTTCTCAGGGCGAGAGAATGGGAGCAGTTCTAGACTCATGCCGTGCAGCAAGCCATTCAGCATGGGGCTGCAGAGTCCCTGCCGCCGGCCACTGGGTAGGTGCACGTCCCACACAAGACTGCTCCAGACTGGACCATATAAGTAGGATGAGACAAGAGTCACGGTGCCAGTGTCCCATGGGCCCATGGCTGGACTCAGCCTCCGCGGACTGGCTCCTGACAGTTCAAAACGGGTGTCTGAGTGGGGCCCGGCATCCCATGGATCCTGTGAACGCTCCGTGTCCCACCCTGACTGGTGGAAGGGGCGAGGAAGCGAGCAGGAGCTTCTGCACACCCTCTGTTTTAAATCTTTCTCCCAGAAGCCTACGCACTGTGGGAGTGTCCAAGCCCCAGCCAATTCCAGGCCAATGTCCACCATGTGCATCAGCTGCACCGTGTATTTGCTCGTCCTCTGGCCACTGAGACCTGGAAGAGGGTATGAGGGTTTTACATCCGTGTTGTGACTTTTTCAGCCCCTACAGCCTGCACAGGCTTTGTGCAAGTGGTGTCATGAGCTGTGTTAGTTATTAACTGTTGTCTGCGGGTATGGGATCATGCTCCATCTCCTGTTCAACCTCGGGCTGCCTTTGGCACTTTTCCAGCCTCTCTCACTTGTCCCTCCCGGGGAACACAGACTGTCTCTGCCCCTCCTCCTGCTGGATCCTGCTGCACTGTTCAGTTGCTGGTTGCCAGGCAATACACGCTGCCCATGCTAACTTGTTTACTGTTGCCTGAGGCAGCAGCCTCCTCTGCGGCACCTCCCTTCTCCAGGGGAGTGCAGCCTCTGCACTAGATCAGGTTTCTCCTCACCGCCCCCGCCCCCCTGCACTCCCCAGAGACCAGGGCAGACCCCGTTACACCACATAGGCTCATCTTATTTCGACAATGTTATCACTGACTAAAATATTTCCTGAAATATATTTGGGGTTTATTGTTAGAGTATTTTGTTGCTTGTCCTTCTTTATTAGACATCTGCAAATGAATCTTGACTATTTAGAAATAAAATCTGCCTTCAAAGCTGAAAATTGTCTACCACAGAGGACACTTTCATAACTCAACTTCAGACATTGAAGGATATATTTTAAAAATGTATTTCAAACATGGTTTTAGGATTGACAGTGTTGCTAAAATAAGTATGTAATCTTTTTTTCTAACCCTGGTTTACCCAGAACTTTCTCACTTTTAGTATTGAAAGCCTTGTATCCTAAAAAAAATCTCTCACTCCCAGGAAAACTGAAAAGATAAAACACCTAGGAAAGGGAATATTTTTATTTGGATGATGGTGATTTTAGAATTTGTTGGACTCTATTAAGGTATATAGAATTTATAGCTTGGTACAAAACATCCCAGAATAAAGATTGTATCTTCTAGCTTTCTTTCCAGCCAGGTGTGGTCACAAGACTAAGGACTGGTCAATGGGACACAAGTGCAGGATATGGAAATTCTGGGAACTGTGAAGGGATGTACTCTATTTCTTCCTTAGCTGCACCTAACACCATATTGGATAATGAGATGACCATGAGAGGAAAGCCACATCTGGGGGCTTGGGTCATTTTCACTGTGGAGTGCTGTCAGTCCCAGACTGTTTACCTGTATACTTCTTGATCAAGAGAGAGAAAAGTAAATTTCTGTATTTATAAAACTACTGTTATTTGAGGTTATTCTTTTACCCAAAGCTGTATCAAATTCTCTGATAAGATAGTAATAAGATTTAATAAGAAAAATTATTTTTCTCAACTCCTTCACAGTCAGAGGAAAACCCAGACCTGAGGCCATATCTCAACTTAGTTTTACAATGTTTATTTGTCCCTAGAGTTGCAAATTCTAAATGTAAAATTAAATTTAATTTATCTTCATAACGATTTGCAGTAAAACAGTTCCTTGCCCTTTCTTATTTATAAATCCATTACATTTAACATACATTTCAATGTTTTTACATGTTTTACTTATTCTTAAATCTTATTATTTATAGGTATATGAAATCCAAGTAAATAAAGTTCATTTATTTCCAAAACAAAACAAAACAACACAAGTCAAAGAAAAGATTTTACAGAAGAGGAGATCAAACAGATATTTACTTTTTTGATGTTTTGTAGCAAACTTTCCCATGAAATTTTGGAGGTGGGGATTTTGTAGATCTTGGGGGGTCTTAAAACTTTGCCATCCTAGTTTTTAATGACAGCCCCCTCTCCCTGTAATTCTGATTATTCCTCAAATTGCTTTGTGGACACATCTCGCTTTACCAATATTTTTAAAATGTATCTCAGTACTTCATCTTTAATCTAATGCTTTTTTTTCTCTTGTTATACCATATTTTTAATTTATCTCATCTACTTTTTTAAAAATCACAAGTAACTTTATGTAATGCCAAGTTCTATACACATTGGCATATCATTCTTTATTTTACCTTCCTGTAGCACCTAGCATCTCTCTTGAGCCATAACTTGTTTGTCTCTGCCTCAATTCTGCTTCTTATTAGTTCTCTGAACTATTAAATATTATTTTAACTTGTTATTTTTAGAGTTTTATTTTCTCTTTTCTCTTATATCTAAAAGTGATCAC
This sequence comes from Mormoops blainvillei, assembly GCA_004026545.1. Taxonomy (NCBI): domain Eukaryota; kingdom Metazoa; phylum Chordata; class Mammalia; order Chiroptera; family Mormoopidae; genus Mormoops; species Mormoops blainvillei. Next base: position 93,765 of record PVJD01001342.1, read on the forward strand.
TTTGAATTTCTCTCACTCTGGACAGCAATTTCAAATGTTTGACCACAACCCCAACACAGCAATGTAATACACACACACACACACACAATTACTTATTATATGAGATATACTCTGTTTTCTACCCTCTTTAATTCCAGTGAATATTTTTTCTTTTATTTGCTTCATAATGAGTATTTATCAAATTAACTAAATTAAATTCATAATCTACTAACAGGTCATGATACACAACTTGAAATACACTCACTAAAATATTTTTATCAGAAGGGACGAGAAATGTTTCTGCTATTTTTCAAGGGCCAAGGAATTTTCTAAAAGGTCAGATACAATAACAACAACTGGTGACTGTGTTGTTTATGGTACCAAAACTCTATTTTCATTGTCAAAGTGAAGAGAAGACTGGATCTCATCTGCTTTTGTATTTTAAACTACTATTATAACATTGATCATTTCAAAATTTTATCTCTAGCCCAGACTTTCTGCTGTTCCAAGGTCTTATAAGTTAAATGCTTTCCGGTAGTGAGATGCTCTATATATAATTCATACTGTTCAAAATTCAAACTGATTGAAAAAAACACTTCCCTAAGCCTGTCTCCTGTAATGGATTCTCTATTTGAATGACATAAGTAGTTACCCAAATTAAAAACCTGTCTTTTTTGACTATGCCCTTTTCCTCACCATCCAATCCCAATGCCCTTCTTTCATTAGTCACTAAGTCTTGCAAATTTCAAAGTTTAAATATTTGTTGAATCCACCTCATGTTCTTAAACCCTGTTGCTTCTGCTCAGTTTCTGACTCTTCCTATGTCTCTACTTGAATTACTACTACAACTTTTGACTCACTTCCCTGATCTAATTTTGTCTGCCTCAACTCCCATTCTTTCACACAGGCAAACTCAACCTTGATACTCCCTTAATTGAAACTTTTTGATGATTTCACATCACCTGCAGGATATAACCCAAGTTCCTTAGGGTGGCCAAGAAGTCTCTGGTACTCTGAGCCTGGTTTATCACCCCAGGGTCATCTGCTGCAGTCCTTTGCCTTGAAACTGGTGTTCTGACAAGACAAAGCTGCTTTGGCACACAGAGTACCATATTTTGCCATGTAGAATGGGCACCCACACTGTAGTGCTACCCATATATAATCCATAACCTTAGTACTGCCTGTGTATAATATGCATCCTTATTTTTCGCTCAAAAATTTGGGCAAAAAAGTGAGCATTATACACAACAAAATGTGGTATACTGGGTCTCACATCTATACCTTTGCTAATGCTTCCTCTGCCCCTTCTTCACTGTCAGCCTTTAAAATGAATATCAGACGTCTCCCCTTTTAAAAGGTTTGCCTGATAGCTCTCTTCAGGGTGAATTAAGTACCTTTTCCCTCTGTTCCCAAATTATCTTCTGATTTTTCTCCTATTTTGCTCATTGTATTGTTCTAGTTATCTCTTCAAGTATGTCTTCTTATTGAGACACATAGTAGGCCCTCAGTAAATATGTTTAATGAATACATGAATTAATTAATACATTAGTGAGTGAACTAACACAATAGTAAAGTAGTGCATGGAACAGGGACACACAATAGAAATAAATTTTATTTAATTCTGGATATGAAATTACCTAGAAAGAACCTTTGCTAGCTGAAAGATTTGATTCATCTGATTTTGCTGGCTGAATAGGTGTTCTTCGTCTTCAAGTATTCTACAGATGATGTTCCTGAACTGGAGATTTAGAGATTGTGGCCTTTGCCTTGAGGGGGAAAATTTTCAGCCCACATTGTTTTCAGTAGACCTTAAGCAGGGTTGATTCAACAATATTTCAGGAGTCATTTATCACATTATTCAATGCAAAGGAACTCATTCAACCAACTTTACATATACATTACACAAATCCTTAGGAAATGAGTCCATTTTAATGAGCCTTTTGAATAGTTGAAAGATTAATTTCTGACTAAATGGAGACTGGGTTAACTCAACTTGTGTGTTATATCTGGCAGGAAGTTAACTAGCTTCAGAATTCAAAACAAAACAAAACAAAACAAAAATGTAACAAATATAAAGCCCTCTTCTAGAAATCAACTTAACAAAATGTTAAACAGTTTACAATGTTTTATTCATACTATAATTAGCTCCAATCTCTTCATTCTTCTGCATAACTATTCAATTATAGTAAAATCTCTATAATGTTGAAGTATCTTTTTATTTTCTTTACAGTACATGTATATTTCAGTACATGTTTTAAAGACCTAAGCTTTTGTTTGTAGGGATAATAGCTAATTGGCAGAAGTACTTGTGTATATAGTAAAACTATATCACTACTGCTCAAGAAATTTGGGTTTCTCATTTTCTTTGTAGACCTCAGAGCTAGGACCCAATGCATGTCACAGAGGTGGCAGATGGATCAGCTCTTGAGCAAACTACAGAGGACTATTCCTTTGTATGGCAAGGCCCGTTTGGCTAAAACAGTGAGAACACAAGGAAGTGTGGAATGACATGAGGTTGGAAAAGTATTCAAGTGAAAGGAGTGATGTTTAAATGGAAGGTGTAGTAAAAGAATTATAAATGGAAGAAGATTTAGGCAAATCTCCTCCTCCATTGTTTTTCTTGGGTCACATGTAGCTATCAGGATATGAGACATGGCTGGGGTAGCATCTCTTTAGGAATGAGACTAGGCTGCTCTTGAAAAGCCAAGTAGCAGCTAGAGAGGGGCCCGCTTTGGGGGACACTAATGCTTGAAGAATCAAGAAGAGCCTGTGAAACTCTTGCATGGCCTAGTCTAAGCCATCAGGATAGATAATCCTACAGTGAATTGGGGACAAAGCTGTAACTAGTTATAAAGTGTGTATATTTGTTTAGAGAATCCTTTGGGGTTGCAATTTATGCTTCATTCTGAATTTAGGAATACTGTTATTCTTTTCACCTGTCGCAACTAAAATAAAACACAACTATATATGCCATTTTAAATAACTATGCCTTCTTTTTTGACATAGCTACTGTGTGAGCAAGAAGAAGTAGAAGAAAGATTGCTAGAAACAGATATATATACAAATCCATATGTACTTACATTTAATATATATTTGACAGTGAGATTTAATATTTGTTGGCATTTACTCCACTGTTTTTCTTTCTCTTAAAGGACTGCAGTTGATTTTCACAATGATATATCCCTATGGCTCATACTAATATATCACCACTTTAAAATTTTGCTTAATACAACCGTAGCATTACCCACATGCCAGAGGAAAACAAACCTTTTTAATATATGAAGGGTGTCAATGTTAGTCATGTGATTTGTAATGCTTTTGCTTAAATATTGATTTTTTTCGAATACAATTTTTATCGATTTCTCTTAAATATTAATCATTTCTAATGACAGCTTAAAAAATAGGCTGAGCCCCTTGAACATTCTTGTTATCCACAACTTGTAGATACAGAGAACAATTTTAGTATGCTCCAAATTAATTCAGACAAAAACATACTGCTTTTTCATTTAAAGATTTAATATCATAAGCTAAAATTTTATTTGTGCCAAACCAAGTGATTTATGTAGAGTATAAACTGTGGCTATGTAGTTTCTCCATGAACAATACAGTGCCATCTATGATCTCTAGCCAGCTTATCTGTAATTTACCACCATCCTTGCTTCATGGAACCATTCCTAGCCTTTGGAACATCAGTGTACTGTGGTAACAGTGAAGATGACTGGGCCCGAATCAAATATGATGACTAGAAAGTGGCAGACCATCAACAGTTCCAGGGGACTACACTTCTAGGATATTACTGTGTGTAAGGTGCTCTGATTCTTCTTGGAAACAAAAGAAATGTCACTTCCCCACAACATTTGTTTTGAATTTCTGATTGGAAATCAACCCTTCTGACTGACTGAGAGTTAAACTTGGCAATGGTTAGTTGTGAGGCTTCTGTACATTGTTTAACCCTTCTGACCTCGGTTTCCCCATCTGGAACAAGGAGAAAACAATGCCCACTGCTGGCTGTCAAGAACTGGATATGGATAAGTGAATTTCTACTGGTGGCTCCTTGATAGAAGATCAGAACAGGCAGTTTCCAGCTTAAGAGGGTTGGTATTGAGTTTTTCTTTTCACATGGATTGAGATTAGGGGATAGATTTATCCACCCAAGCAAGTTATAAGTGGCGGCTGGATTTCAATCCAATTCACAAAGTAGTTTAAATCTACAAAGTAGCTAAAATAAAGATATTTTTATGTGAATTCAAGATTAACAAGTTGAATATTTATACCTTTAAGTTTACAAAAAGAAGAAATATTGTTAGAGTACTAGAAATTAATGAGAAGTACAATAAAGCAAAAATTTTTTTCTGTTGTGTTTTCAATGATGGTGTTTGACAATAAAAATTCATGGTCAGTGAGGGTACAGGTTAATGACAAAATTAAAGAATAATAGGTACTATGTATTTATTAAAGTTGATAGATTTAAAAAAATGATTTTTATGAATGTAATGTACTCTAATCTAATCTAAATATGTTTATTCATATTTGTTATAAAAATTTGGAAAATAAAGCTACAAAAACATACAAAAATAATCTCCCACCAGCCAGAGATATTTATTTCTTTGCAGTAATTAATCAAGGCATTTAACTTTGCTCTTCTTTCATAAAAATGTTTCACCAACTCTATTCTTGTATTTAACTATCATGATAAAACTTCTTTTTTGTCTCACAGGTAAATCTGGGCTTAAAGATAGTACAATAAGTAATATATTCAAGCATCTGTTGCAGTTGTAGTGGTGAAGGAGGAAAATTAAGGGTTAGAGGATAACCACATAAAAGTCTAGGGCTGGTAAACTGAGAAAAAGAGCATGGAAGAAGAGGAATGTATCATGGACCAGAGTTAAAAAGGAAACACTATATATAAGGAAACACAGTTAGTTCTGTATACGAACCACTAATGAATTTACAGATTATTCATCTTCTGTCATGGACCTGATTTAGCCAAACTTGGGTTCCAATCTTAGTAGCTGAGTAACTCTAAACAAAATTTATTTAACTTCTTTTTTTATTGTGGCAAAGTTTACGTAACATAAAATTAATTATTTTCTTTCATTTGCCTCAAAAAATTAAAAATGGAACTGCCTTTTGACCCAACAATCCCACTTCTGGGAATATATCCTAAAAATCCTGAAATACCAATATGAAAAAATATATACACAGAGCAGCATTGTTACAATAGCCAAGTTCTGGAAACAGCCCAAGTGCCCATGACTAGATGAGTGGATAAAAGAGTTGTGCTATATTTGCATAATGGAATACTACCCAGACATAAACAAGAAGAAACTGTTACCTTTTGCGACAACATGGATAGGCCTGGAGATTTTTACCCTAAATTAAATAAGCCAGTCAATGAAAAACAAATACCATATCATTTTACTTATATGTGGAGTCTAATGAACAAAATAAACTGACACAATAGAAACAGAAGCATGCATACATGGAACAGACTGACAGCTGTTAGGGGGGAGAGGTGTGGAGAGGACTGGGTAAAAGAAGGTGAAGCGTTTAGCTGAAGAGCATATATGCATAACCCATAGACACAGATGACAGTGTGGTGATACCAGAGGGAAGTAGGGGTGAAGGCTGGGTGGAGGTTGGTAATTGGGGTAAATGGGGACATCTGTAATTGTGTAAACAATAAAAATAAAATTTAAAAAACAAAGTTAATCATTTCAAAGTGTATAATTCAGTGGCATTTAGCACACACACAGTGTTGTGCAGCCATTACCTCTATCTAGTTCCAAAGCATTTTACTGCCCAAAAAGAGGCCTTTACCCATCAAGCCTTCACTCCCCTTCCCTCTTCCTCTCTGCCACTGGAAACCTGATTCTCATTTCTATAGATTTACCTGTTCTGGATATTTCACATAAATGGAATCATACAATCTTTGACCTTTTCTGTATATTAAACTTCTTTAACTTCTTTTTGAGCCTTACTCTCCCCCACTACATTTCTGATTTAACATATCTCTTACTGATCATCATATGAAGTAAAATGAGGTCATGTACATAATATATTAAGCACAAACCCTGGAACCATGCAGTGTATATAACTATTCCACTTCCACTGTTTGATTTTAAATCATTGCCTATATCTCTGTATACACATGTATAGATATAATAATCTGTGAGGATTTACTTAAAATAAGCTTTCCTTTCTATTACTAATTAACTGCCTTTGTGACCCTGTAAATGAGGGTATTTTTAGGGATTTTCTTCTTGGCCTGTGGGCTACCCCGTTCCCTCACCTTGTCTCCTGCCTCCTTTTCTAAACATTGTTTTACTTCCATCAATTTGGTATGTTCTGGGAATTTTCTTTTCAAATCTGTAAAAACAGCAAGCTGACAAGCTTCTCCTTGGTATGACACAGTATGTGTGAATCCATGTCATGTCCAAGTGACTTTGTTCATAGTTAATTTGTTAAATTCCTTTGGAGAACAGACATGGCGTTCCCCACTGAGAAATCAGCACAGCTGTGCAGCTAGGCAGCGGCCAAACAGAACCCAGTGTGAAATGTGTATTCATTGCTCAGAGACTGCAGTCATGGCCAAACCCTTCAAAGTTTACTGGCCTCTTTTTGGGAATACACAGCACAACTTGCCCCAGGACCCTATGTTGACTGTAGGTATTAGGTATATAAGATGTGTGGCTGTCATGGTTTAGTGGACACAAACATGCTGAAGGAGTGACCAAGAGTGCTGCTATAATCCCATCCCACTTCACACTCTTTCCTTTTTTTCCCTTTCCTTTCCTTTTCCTTTCCCTTCCTTTCCCTTCCCTTCCCTTCCCTTCCCTTTCTCTTTTTCTCTCTTCCTCTCTTCCCCTCTCTTTCTCTCTTTCTTCCTTTTTCCTCCCTCCTGCCCTTCCTTCCTTCCTCCCTTCCTTCCTCCCTCCCTCCCTCCCTCCCTCTCTCTCTCTCTCTCTCTTTCTTTCTTTCCCTTTCTTTCTTTCTTTCTTTCTTTCTTTCTTTCTTTCTTTCTTTCTTTCTTTCTTTCTTTCTTTCTTTCTTTCTTTCTTTCTTTCTTTCTTTCTTTCTTTCTTTCTTTCTTCTTCCCTTTTTGTTATCCTAATATTTCCCTTCCATCCCCACAGCTGCTTTGATCTTGGTATGGTGCTCCTTTGACAATTAAGTGAGGAGACTGCCCTCTGACAAGTCATTATGAAAAGGGCTGGACTTTTAGAAGAAATAAACTAAACTTTAAACACCACTTGCATTGAGTCAGGAGAGACCATGTGCCACTACCTTTTCTTGGGCAGACAGTGGGTGGGCAAAATGACAGTGTGTGCACAGTCTTCAGTAAGCACTCCTAATAAAGTTCCCCCTCCTCCCAGCTGAGATGATCAAAGGCTGCCTTTCCCAAAGTTAGCTTATGAATTGTGAAAGTCAGCCTGGCATCCAGAGGTCAGAATCACACGTCTCCCTGAAATATTTCACATGATCCAGAAACAGATCCTTGCTGTCATCAGTGAGAAAACAAACACAGGCTAGACATGAAGATTTCAAGGCAATGGGCCTAATGAGATTACCAACAAACTTAGTCTGTCCTTATAGCTCCATTTTTCTTTCTTTCTTTCTTTCTTTCTTTCTTTCTTTCTTTCTTTCTTTCTTTCTTTCTTTCTTTCTTTCTTGGGTTTTTGGGTTTTTTGTTTTGTTTTGTTTTTGTTTTTGTTTTTGTTTTTTTGCATCTTACAGGCTAATGTGATTAGGGCTGAAAAGAAGAACTTGACCTGGAAAAATGTGGGAAGCTCATGAAAAGGGGGCCTTTATAGTTCCACGGAAAGTTCATGGAATTCTGATGGAATTTTCCAATCTTCCTGCTTGGTTAATGGAAGATCTGCCTACATGTTTGTCTTATAAAATTGTTTGGGAATATTATGAATAGAAAAGAAGTTTCTGGAAACTTAAACTTATGTATGCATGCGCACATTGGGTGCTCTGAGAATTATACTAAGTACTATGCATGTTAAATGCTTTATTTTAAACAAATATGAGGTAGGAATTTGGGGTGACAGATTCAAAAAGAAAAAGTAACATGCCTGCATGGGCTCTGTAGCTCGTAAGTGTCAAAATCAAATGTCTGTGCACTTTCTACTATGCCACCTGCCATCATACTGCCAAGTGAGTTCTTGCATAATGCCTAGATTTCCTGCTCTCACTGGTTCCCTCTGAACCTATTCATTCATCAAATGTAGATTGGATAATTCATACCTGCAAAGCCCTGGAGGGCATAAAGATGAGGAACACAGTTCTTGTTCTCAGGGAAATAACAGTAGTTTAGGTGAGAAGATAAGACGTGACCTCACATAACTAGAGCACAAGGCAGAATGGTCTTGGGGGACACCAAGAAGGAAGACACTTATCACCAGCTGGGAATACCCAGAAGGTTTCATAAAGGAGTGGCACTAGACCTTTTCTCTGAAGAGTGTAAAGGGTTAAAAAATGGAAACAGAGGAAGAATTCCAGGCTAGAAGAACAGAAAAGAAAGTTGCAGAGAAAGGAACTCACAGGTTGTGGGTGAGGAATTGTGAGTCTTCCCAGTTGTCTGGACTCTAAGGTAAGACCAACTAGATCTAGACCTCAGTCTAAAGAGTTTGGGCTTTGTGGTTTACTTTGTGTTAGCTATTTGCAAGGGAAGAAATAAATAGCAATGAAATATTAGGCCAGATATATTATTGCAATCAGATTACTAAAGGCTGAAGTGTTTTGTTTGACCAACAAAATAATTTTTTTAAATCTGAATTATTTAAAATAAAAGGGTTTCATGTAATAATCTGGATATCTAAATTATGTTGGAAATTGGCTGGTATTTGATATGGCAACAGTTGGCTTCCACTGAAGAGAAGCTGCCCTTTCTACATAGGCCATATACTTCTTCAATATCAGAGGCCAAACTTAATCCAATACCTGAACTGCTTCAATCATTTATGTTATCTACCTAATTCCTACAGACATTTGAGTTGGCAATCCCTGTCTTAGGTGGTCACCTGTGGATTGACTACTGTCATAAAGTATAGAAAAGTTAGAGATTTAACTCAGTGGCAATGCTGAGGTTAAAATATATAGTCACCTCTAATTGCCAGATATTACTCAAGAGCCAAAGCAAGGGGCTCTGGGAAATATGGATTATAGGCTCTGGCTCCAGAATCCTGGGGCAGAAAAAAGAAAAGTGAGCATAGAATGAAAGATGATAGATAAATTACCAACATTGGTGCTCAATGTGTTTAATGACACAATTTATTTACACTCGCTATGCAGTAGGTATTTACCAGCAAAATGTAATTTTATAATCCTGAGAGGCAGGTGTCATTATCTCTATTTTGAAGATGAGGAAATGAAAGTACCCACACATAGTAAGTGATAAAGTTAAATGAAAATCATCAGTATAAAATGACTCATATATAACATATTCTTATTCCAATGTTCTTTTTACTGTAGTTATAAATCTCTCATTAATCTTTTCTTTTATCTTCCAATATGAGCTAGCTTTGAAACTTGGATTTTGTTAATAAAATATTTACTGAACACAGAATTATTTTAGATAGCAGGATGGATTACTGAACTAAATTATCGTAATAGTTAAAAGGCCATATGCTGGAGACAGACTGCATAAGTACAAATAATTTTATTTCTTGCCAGCTGTGTGTCTTTGCAAAATTGTATGACCTCTCTGTGCATTAGTTTCCTCATTTGTAAAATTGGGATAATAATATTACCAATCTCATAAAGGTGTTTGTGAAGAGTAAGTGTATTAAAACATGGAAAGTGCTTAGGAGACTTTCCTGGAAATATAGGGTAGCCTTTGTTTATCATTACTATTATAATTAGGATTTTTAATAATCCTTAAGAAAAAATGACTTTTTTATGCCCCTGCCTTCCCACACTGAATATACACTCAATTTGCTTGCTGAATTGATCAATTCAGCATGCAAATTATTTACGTTCTTTGACAGGGTTGGTCTGCTAACATTTTGTTTATGCTAACATTTTGGTTACAGATGAGAAATGGGGATTGTCAGTGGGTATGACCCATGGTGGAAAAGGATAAATCTAAGTTGACTTCCATATTTTGGCCAGGCAACTAGGGTACTCAGTGATGCTTTCACTGAGCTAGTGAATATAGAAAGAAGCAGATTTTAAATGGAATACAGCTAGATTAGTTGGAAACACATAGAGTTTAAGAAGTGTGTGAAACCCATAAAGACATCTCTTGGACCAGTTGGGAGCGAGGAGGAGGATATGGTAATAGAGAGAGCATAAGTCTTAGCTAAGTCCTGGGTGAACATCCTTCCAATCACTGAAAGGAAGTTAACCATGACTTGAATGCAGGTTGTGCTAACTCCAAAGCCAAGCTCTTTCTGTGGTGCACAGTGCCATTTCCTGGGACAACATTTACAATTGTTTATGCTGTTTCTTGTATTTGGAAGGTACTTTCTTTACATCACTTTGTCTTGAGATCTTAACTGCTCTTCAAATCTCAGCTCAAGTCCCATTCTGTACAGTCCCACAGATTGTTACAGTCAGCATTAATCTTTCGTGCCCCACTTGCCCATTGTCTGATTTTACTCCTCTAATAAAGCTCTTAGAATCATAGAGATCTCAGAGGGTCTTGAAAAGTCATGTAGCCCAAGTCCCATTATTTCATGAACCCCTTCTTTAACACCCTCTACAACTCATCTTGCAGCCTTTCCTTCGACAATTCTACAAGGAATTCACGTTTTTGAGAGGCAACACATTCCAACTAAAGCCAGTTTCAATTGCTAGAAAATTCTCCTTGTGTGCAAGGCTGTTTTAACTTCTACCCACTGGTACCGGTTTGACCCACTGAAGTCCACTCTGTCTTCACATGACAACCCATCAGTTCCTTAAAGACATTTATCATGTACCACTTTATCATCCTCTCCAGAGCAAAACATCCCATTTCTTAAAGCTAAACTTCAGGGCATGTTTTGTCAATTTCTTCATTTTCACTTTCACTTTTGTTTCAAGATACACCAGTTTGTCTATATCCCTCTTAAAATATAATATTCAGAGCTCAACCCAATAATATATATGTGACCTAACCACCACCAAATAAAGCAAAATTATACTCTTCATTGTTCTGAACATTTTTACTGTTTCATAGCATAAGATTTTATAGGTATTCTCATGGCCCTTATGTATTGACTTATATTGAACTCACAATAAATTAATTATTATAGTTGCTTTGGATCATGCTTATTTGTTAATGTGCCTCTCTTTCTCCTGATTTTAAGTCAATAGATTTATCCAAAAGCATGTATTATTTATTTCTCTAATCACTTTGCCTTGCACAGTGCCTTTCATGTATCAATAGCTGGTGCTTAATACATGCTACACCTTCAAACTAACATTGCTTCGAGTGATTTTCTTAAGCGAGTCTCCTTAAAAAGCCACAGCTAAAACAACTACACCATTTTGTCTCTTTTATTAATGAAGCTTTCTGTCTGCTTGAATTATTATCAAAAAATGATTTTTTGAAACAATGTTCTACTAAAGAAGTTGAACTTTATGAATTAAGAACACCGAGTGGAAGGAAGACTGGATTTTCTCCGTGACAGAATGGAATTTATGCTTCTGCTTCTTCAGAAACATGTTTGAACTCAGCTTTGATCTCTCCGAGTCTCTAAGAACCCTGTCTCTGCATTTTTCTATAATTAGTTTCTAAGTCAGCTGAGAGTATGCTCTTCTCATCTGTCTTCCTGGCAAGACTTTCTTAATACGGTACTGAGAATTAATGCAAAGGGACCCAATTCTGGTTTTCTAGGAGTAGAAAGATTAGATATTCAAGAGGAATACTGATATCATAATAATTTGGGGGAGGGGAGATTCTCAAGTGAAAGGAACACATCTAAGTAACTCAAGAGTTTTTAAACATGAATTTAACTGATCACTTGCATCTAACTAACAGGTGAGGACTGTTTCTTTGTAGTCAAGAAACCTAGAATCTCCATATTAAAAAGATCACAGTAGGCTCTAATCCAATGTTTGAAAAAACAACTCCCAAACATCTTAAACCACAGTGACCTAGTCTCTGAGAACTGGCAACACTTAGGACTGCATTAGACAAGTGTGGTTTTTGATCTCTCTCACTGCTAGAGTTGAGCTTTCTCTTAGCAGTTCTGAATTTAGGATCATCTCTGACCTGCTCCCAACCTGGCGGTGCTATCAGAACAAATCATTCCCATTTCTGCTACTGTATTTTCCTCCGTGTGCAGTCTTTCCTAGAGAAAAATCATTTGTTAATCATAATGAAGATAGATCTTTTCCAGGCTGAACTGGTTAGGGCCTTCACACATCACATCAAGATGCCCCATATTAACCTCTTTATTATTTGTAAGGGCAGAGGGAGTGAGAGACAAAGTGTGGCCTGGGGGAGGAGATGGACATTAAAATACTGATAATCTCCAAGACCAGACCAAGCCGTCTTCAGCCACCATGAGTTAATACACAATCTAAATTAAAATATTGTGTTTGCAATGTGATTTGTCTAGTACCTAGAAGCATTGCTTCTCATAAGCCCTTCCTTTGTAGAAATCTTGAAATCTTCACTGAACACAGGCTTTTGATTCATTTACAGATACATAAAGCACTTCAAATAATGTTACAAGGTTAGTTGACATTAGAATCAGGTATTGTTATAATTGGAGGGCTCACTTAAAAGTAGATTGAGACCATTTACTTCACTGAGACTTTTTGGGCCCTCTGTGTTGCCTTTTCTAGAATGTTCTCCATTCACATTAACACCTACTATATTCCAGGTTGTCTCCATGATGCATAAGAAGTGACCTGACTGTAGTGGCTGTGACTGCCTCTGCTGTTTCAAAGATGAGAGAGGAAATTAATCATTTGCTCAACATCCATTATTCCATTATACAAGTATATGAATCTTGTTATTGGCTAGCTCTTTACATACATTACCTCAGTTCTCTACAGGTTATTCTCCCTCTGAATGAACATACACCTACCCATTCCTGAAAGAGTGGTCACAAAGATGAACCTTCAAGTCTTTAAGTGCAAAAATTTTGAGCTAACTCTAAGGTCTTTGCCTGGAGTTTAATGCCACTGTTGTCTTTAATGGTCTTAATGCCATTTTGAAGAATGAATAGTTATTTGTTTATCACATCTCAATAGTAACTGTACCAAAATCCCTTGCTTTTAGAACATTAGGGACCAAAGGAAGGGATGGAGAAAATTTCTTTATTAAGTAAAAGCAGAGATGAATAGTGATAGTGTCATGCTTATTAAATAATTTAGCAAATACTGTGTATGTGTGTTCCAGGGATGGCATGAGGTACTAAGGCATAGTAGTTTAAAACATACTTGGTCTCTGAGCTCACAGAACTAACAACAAAATATAAAAAATGACCATTAAACAACAAAAAAGAAAAATCAGAAAGATCTAGTTTCCAATCCTGGCTTTACCTCCAGCTACCTTGGGCAAGTTGTTTAGTTTCTCTGGGACTCAACTATCCCATCTATAAAATGAATGAATTGGATAATATCAACTCTTCATTGATCTGAAATTCTGTGGAGTTTATTTTTTGCCTTGAGAAAATTGATTTCACCTCCCTCATATTAGCTACTTTCCAATTCTTTGACTTGGTGATTTTTGTTAGGCCTGTGTTGAAGTATCTTCTTAATGAGAAATGTTTAACAATTATAGATCTTATTTATTTCTCTTTTAAGAATCTCTAAAAGGAAGTTTTAGAATTTGGTTGGCAATTAGACTAGCTCTTGCTCCATGTACTCCTATAGTTTCCCAATATTATCCAGCATTATATTTTAGTGTTATTTATGACTCTTAATTTTGATTGTATAGCTATACTCTTTATCCAGCCAATCAAGAATAATTTTGAATACAAAATGTTTACAATATATAATACTATACATGCCCATTATATTATCTGACTGACTTTTTATTGTACCTACATATTCTTGACTCTTCTTCTGCTTTGCAATCTTATGAAGTATCATAAATATTTTTATAGGATTTTCTTAGTAAGTGTTCTGTTTCCTTTGTGTTACTAAATAATTCAAATATACAATATAGTGGCTAGAATAAGTTTTCAAATTCTTTTCTTAAATCCATTTATATTTTCTGTCTCCATTTCCCTCTCTCTGCTTTCAATTTCCTCTCTTAGACCTTGCAATTCTTGAAAACAATGGTTTGTAGTTTAGTAACTTCATTAGATGCTCACCTCTGGACTCTAGGATGCAAATGTCCAAGTCACTATGATTTATTCAGATTTTCTAAACATTTCTTGCCTACCTTATATTAATAGCTGTTTTTACAAGGTCTTCATTACTTCCTAATTCTGCAAATTCCATCTCCTTATTTATCTTGCCAAAGGCAGAGTTGAAAAAGGAGTTCATTACCTAGCTCAGCTGTTTTAGAGTCATTATTAAATTCACTTCTTTCCTTATTTGTTAATGGCTCTACATATGTTCAAATATTTCTTTTCTGTGGTACAGTTGTAAAATACCTTCTTACTCCCTTTAATGCATTTGGCCAGCATTAGCTCATTATCCCTTTTGGCTATCCTTCTAATTCTACTGTTGGGAATCCTAACAGATTTTGTACCCTTTGGGGGAAGAGGTAGGAGCAGGAGCAGATCCAGGTCTTTGGGCCAACCTTATAAGAAGAAATGAAATTGTAGGTATAAATGTATTCATTTAGGACAAAGCTGGAAGACAATCATGAAAAATAATAATTATTTTCTCGATTAACTGCCTGACATGCTTCTATAATGCCTTTTCTCCTGCAGTTTGTGTGTGTGTGTGTGTGTGTGTGTGTGTGTGTGTGACAGGTTACACTCTCTTTGGTCATTTCTTCATATACTAATGAATTTTTAATTTATAAGGTTGTCAGGTTAACAAGTAAAAATACAAGATGTTTACTTAAATTTAAATTCCATGCAATATTGGTAATACTGATGTTAAAATTTAGTTGTTGTGTATCTAAAATTTCAATTTAATCAGGCATCTTGTATATTATCTAGCAAACTTAGTAATATTATTTTCTACAAATAAAAAAAGGAAAAATAATTTGGCCTCTCCTCTGGATTAGTCAAAGAATTTTTAATTTACTTGTATATCAGAAGCATTCCTGCAACCTCATAATTTATCACTGGTGATATGCAAAACTTCAGAATTGTCAAATTTGGGGAAACCTATATCTTCCATATATGAGCTGTGATGTTTTGAAGGATTTCTCCAAAGATAGCTTCTAGCTCTGTTTGTATTAACCACCCTTTCTCTTCCCCCAGCCACATCTTTCTCATGCTGACACCGTGGGATATATTCATACAGCATAGACTTTGGTCCTGTGACTATGAACTTCATCAATATATCCAACTGAATTCAAACTGAAGGAATCTCTAACTTATTTTCCTCTTAGTCTGATCCCATGGTCCTCTGCATGGTCCTCCCAGTGCCACTTGACTGAAGAGGAAGATGGAGTGTAAAGAGCCACTAGTTTTGGTTGATTGAAGTTAAAAGAACTTAGGTTTGTGCCCTGGCTAGTGTGGGCTCAGGGGATTGGAGTGTCCCCCGGTAACTGAAAAGTTGTGGGTTTCATTCCCTTTCAGGGCACATGCCTAGGTTGCAGGTTTGATCCCTGCTTGTGTAAGCCCCAGTCGGGATGCTTATGGGAGGCAACCAATTGATACTTCTCTTTCATGTTGATGTTTCTAAATGTCCCTTCTTCTCTCTCTAAATCAATGAAAAATGTCCTCAGGTGAGGATAAAAAAATACAATTAACAAAAATCTTAGGTTTGTAAATGTAGTAAAACACATGATTGGGAGAACAGATAGTTCTGTCTTGTCTTTGAGTTTTGGAGAGGGACTTGAGAAAAGTGAGTCCTTAAAATTTAAACTTTATCAGATTCATGGTAACTCTGCCTTTGGCAGTGGTGTGTGTGTGTGTGTGTGTGTGTGTGTGTGTGTGTGTGTGTGTCAGGGGAGGGAGTCCTATTGCTTAATTTGTCATTCTAGTGTAGTATGTTTTCATTTCTTATGTGCTCATCTCTTCCTTCTCCTCCTCCTCCTTTTCTTTCTTTCCTCTCTCCCTTTCATCCTCACCCTCTCTCCTCCCCCCATCTGCCTTTTTAAAACAATACCTTGCTCATATCTAAGAATGTAACCTTTCTTTTTCAGGGTAAGAATCTACTAAACCTCACTGATGTTATCTTGGAAAATCTTCAGACTTTTTCACAACTTTTGGATTTTAATACATTCTCTTAATGTTTCTAATGTACTAGGCTCTTAATTCTCCAAAATGTAATTCTTTGAAACCTGAAACTCTTCTAAGACTGTGACCTTACTATGCTGAACACAGGTTTCTTCTTCTCAGGGATATTAAGCTTCCTTAGTGGACTTACATTTTCAGTGGATTTGTTTTAGTTAGGAAGAATCTATCTCAGTGGGGTCCTCTTGTGTAGGCTTTCTACTTATGCTGGGTGTGACCCAGATCCACGCATATCTTTAGGGTCAACTGTATAATAAATGTTATCTGAGTTTAAAATCTTCTAGACTGTGGACCTGAGATTTCTTCATACTGTGAGGTCTTTAGTGTGAGTTTCTAAGTTACGAATTAGTGTGAGAACCTCTTGACTTTATAAGTGGGACCCCACAGTACATACTTCACCGTCTCAGGCATCTATTTATTTCTTCTTACTCTCTTCACTTACTTTTCTGTTGCTTCTTATCTTATGCATTCCAAAATTCCATTGTGAACACACTGTCTACAAAAATGAGGGCATGTGTCTGAAAACTGATGTCACTATTAGTTTTTTTTTTTCAACCAGTTAAATGATTAGAATAGATGATCCACTTAGTTGGAAAAGCTTTCTCTTCCTGATGAAGTACATGGAATTGGTTTGAATGAAACTAAAAGTTGAATTGATTCTAAAACCACTATGCTACTACCATTAATAATAGCTATCACTTATTTAATTTAATCCTCACAACAACCTAGTGGAGTAGAAATTATGATCTGCATTTTATTCACAAGGAAACTAAGACTGAGATTGGTTCAAAGTCACTCATGTAAACAGCAGGTGGTAGAGAGGAGATTCAAATCCAGAGGTGTCTGATCATAAAAACTATGCTTTCATCACTAAGAATACTACATATATGACAGGTTTTACAGGAGGACTGATAATTTCAAACCTGGAAAATTTTCAATTTAGAAAGCTGCAAACAATTTCTGTCTCCTGGGAAGGAGACTGGCACTGGACTTGGAGCAGATTCTCTTTTTGTTTTAATAGCCATCACTTTGGTGGGTACTTTAGAATTTAAGGGAGGAGACTAATAACTACCACACAGGCCTTCAATTCAGGGAAGGTGCCTAATTGTAGTTTATCAGACTAAGACACTAAGAGTTCTCTTTAGTAAGTAAATTGGGGTTTTCAGTAAACCACTTTTGAATAGGTAAAAAACTTTACTTTCAGATTCCTAGACTGTTTTTTAAAATGTATTGAATTTATTGGAGTAACATTGCTTAATAAAATTATATAGGTTTTGGGTGCATAATATTCTATAATATATCATCTGTATATTGTGTTGTGTGTTCACCACCCTAAGTTTCCTTCCATCACCATTCAGTCCTCCTTTACCCTCCTCTACCTCCCTCATCCCCTTTCCCTATGAGTTTTTTGGGGTTTTTTGGAGGGGGGGGGTTGTTTTGCTTAATCCCTTCAACTTTTTCACCAAGCATCCCAACCCCCTTCCCCTATTACTCTAAGTTTTTTATTTAGACAGCCCAAATCCCTTGTTTCTGCTTGTCTATTGTGGTTTCCTTGTCCTTCTTGGAATAACACCTCCTTACCTTTGTCCTTATTTGTCACTGCATTTTTATCTGGTGAAGCTTCACTGAGACAGTGAAGCTTATATAAGCTGCTTATATCCTCTCAACTATAATGATTGGCCAGGGGTACGCAAATAACCAATGGTAGGTCAGGGTCCTTTTTACCCTCCCCTTTAGTTGCTAAGATGGGATGGGATGACATCTGGTCTAGAGTTGTATGTAGTCAGGGCACCTTCAACCTTCTGCTTTTTACATAACAGAGAGAAGTGTAACATAGAAGTCACACAAAGATGGAATCCAGATACGACAATGGGTGAGTGCATGGCATCCTCAGGGATTCCAGGACTTCCTAATTATATAAACCAATTAATTCCCTCTTTCGGGTATGTTGTTGTTTTTTTTTTAATTTGTTTGTTTATTTGTTCATAAGAGCCAGGGAGCCAAGACCAAACCAGCATGGTGATTGTACAGGTCTGAGTTCTTTACTTCATGATAGAGGAGATAATACAAAAACAGTATGAACTGAGTGTAAGACAGTGCAAATTGGACCAGACTCTGCATATTGAAAATGTCAAAAATTTAAGAAAACCATTCCAGTAAGCCAGGTTTTGGGATAGTTACTCTATTTTAATTGTGCACCTCTAATGCCAGACCTCAATCTCTATATAGAGGTTTCCTCCTAAAAGAATGTATCTGCAAATTGTCAATCATCTTGTGAATAGGCTGCCCCTGGAGCAAGACATAATAAGGTTTTGGACTAATAGAGGGAAAGGCTCCAGGAAGGCTTTTCTCCTATCATTGAGGTTGAGGGGATGGGAGTTCAGAGGAGCTGGACTCTGAAACCAGAAGATCACAGCATGCTTAGCCCTTGAAGATGGTCGGAGGTTTCCACCTGGTAAAAGACCGGGGTCCTGACAGGGGCTTGTGCCATGGGATGTCAATGTTATCACCAGCAGAGCAGCAGAGGACAGTACACCAGGATCTCATAATGTTCATCAGTAGCAGAGCGACCACTGATGGTGTGGAAGGCAGGAACAGAAGAATGTGAAGGGCCAGAGCTTCTGATCCAGCCTTCTGGGAAACGCAGAAATAGCGGGGATATTTTGAGGGGAGATATGTTCTGGAGATGAGGCAAGTAGAGACTCCAGGAGAAACTAAGTATGAGTTTATTTGGTATGCATACACTATCAAGGACAGGAACATTTAGGTTTTATATAGATGTGGTCTTCAATAACTAATTTCTGATAGTTCTCACTAATTGGATTTTCAGAAACCTGCCAGCAGGGAGTTCTCTACTAAGAAGGGAGCTCAGTTTTGTTACTTTGTACCACACCTCCAGTAAACAGACTAGTTCAGACTAGTAAACAGTGCCGGGAAATTACTGGTTTTAGGACCATTTCTTCTTGATTGCAGCTGCCACTATAGGCCATAGTTTATGTACTTTAATTAAAATGGAGATGGTGTTCTTTAAACTTGAACTCTGAGTTGGTTCATGTAGCTGGCGCTATTTTTTTTTTTAAGAATGTAAATAAAACTGACATTTTCATTCTTAGTATATCTAGGCCAGATTACATTTCCAAATCAGCTCTCTGCCTATTCCTAGATCTCATTGGCACACTAATTCTTGGCATATAACAGTGATTATCACATAGTGTTTGAGTACCACTTTAATATTTACAAAGAGTTTGAAGGTCCTTTATCTTTTTTGTTCATCAATAGGCCAGGGAAGCCTATAGGGCAAGGATTATTATTATTCCCAGTGTGCAAATGACACAATTAGGTTTAATGAAGTGAAGTGTTTTCCCTAAGTTCACAGAGATGGTAAACGGTGCTTCCCATGGCTTTTGAATAGGGATTCTATTTTCTTTCTATTAGTCTCCCTAATTTCTTACCTAAATTTTGTTGGTGGCACTTAGTCTTTATGGTATGTTGCAAATCTCATTCTGCCAAGGTTAGGCAGCCCCTGGGCAGGAGAAGACATTCTCCTTGGATTTCATATATTCTCATCAGAGAGAGTGTAGAAATGAGAGTCAGAGCCCTGAACCGGGAGTGGGTAGGTCTGGCTTCTACTTACATTCTGTAACATGGAGAAGACAATTTTTATTCTCAAGAATTAATTTCCCCATATATGAAATAAAAATGCTCCACTAAATTATATTTCATACCCTTGTAGCCATGCACATAACATTCTTCTGATTGTAAACTAGTGTGTCTTTTATCTGTCTCTTAAGTTTTACTCTGTGTTGTTTATTTGTATTAAATAATTTTACCTTATTTCTACTTTCTATTTTTGAAGAAATAGGGTTAGATCTAATGGAAATACCTCTAGTTACCTTCATAAAATCTTTTTTTCAAAAACCTTCCAGAGCAATCTAACTCCACATGACCTAGTGTTCTTACATTCCTGTGATAAGCAATGATTTTATAGAATTTTGGATTCCATCATGCCATGTTTTTAATTATATTTGTAGGAGATTTAGAGAAATTTACACTCCATGAGATATGTCTTATTTACTAAAATCAAATATCACCACAAGTCATGTAACCACCCAACAATAATTCCTCTGTGAAAGAGCCTCCTGGAAACAAAATTCACTATACTTTCTGAAGTTAAACAAACTCATAATAGTTTTTACCACCAAAATGAGAAATGGCTGTTATGAACTTAATTGAGTCACTCCAAAATTCATATTTTAAAGCCCTAACATACAGTACCTCAGAATGTGACTGTGTATATTTATAAATAGAACCTTTAAAGATGTGACTAAATTAAAATAGAGCTGATAGGGCGGACCCTAATCCAATCCAACTAGTGCTCCTATGAGAATGGCAGATTAGGACAAGGAGAATTAAGGAGACACACGCGTTAAGAAAAGGTCATGTGGAGAGGCAGCAAAGGGTGGCAGTTTGCAAGCCTATGAGAGAGGCTTCTGAGGAAATCAAACCTGCTGACGCTGTGATATTGGACAGACAGCTTCCAGAATTGTAAGAAAATAAATTTCTGTTGTTCTTCCTTCCCAGTTTGAAGTATTTTGTTCTGGCAGTCTTGGCAGACTAATATACTGGCCTTACTCAAACTTTTTATTTTATAGAGTCAGTAAAGGGCTTTATTCATACCCACTTGAATGAAGATGAACTCTGTAACCCAGAAGTACCATGGAGTATATGACCTGTTATTTGAGGTACTAGACAATGCTGGTTCCTCTTTTTCTCATCCCCACATGCTTCCATTTTATACCCAACAGCTTCTCCTCACTTTGTTTGTCTTATTTTTTCTTCTTCCCTTTATTCCCCTTAGCCCTGCACCTCCCTTCCCACCAGCATCCTCTCCCCCTCTTAGTTCATGTCCCTGGGTCATACATATAAGTTCTTTGGCTTCTCCATTTCCTATACTATTCTCCACCTCCCCCTGTCTATTTTGTACCTACCAATTATGCTTCTTATTCCCTGAACCTTTTTTCCCATTCTCCCCCACCCCACCCCACTGATAACCCTCCATGTGAACTCCCTTTCTGTGATTCTGTTCCTGTTCTAGTTGTTTGCTTAGTTTGTTTTTGTTTTGTTTTTCAGGTTCAGTTGTTGATAGTTGTGACTTTGCTGTCATTTTAATGTTCATAGTTTGATCTTCTTTTTCTTACGTAAGTCTCTTTAACATTTCATATAGTAAGGGCTTGGTGAAGATAAACTCCTTTAACTTTACCTTGTCTGGGAAGAGCTTTATCTGCCCTTCCATTCTAAATGATAACTTTGCCAGATAGAGTAATCCTGGATGTAGGTTCTTGTCTTTCATGACTTTGAATACTTCTTTCCAGCCCCTTCTTGCCTGGAAGGTTTCTTTTGAGAAATCAGCTGATAGTCTTGTGGGAACTCCTTTGTAGGTAACTGTCTCCTTTTCTCTTGCTGCTTTTAAGAGTCTCTCCTTATCTTTAATCCTGGGTGATGTAATTATGATGTGCCTTGGTATGTGCTTCCCTGGGTCCAACTTCTTTGGGACTTTCTGAGCTTCCTGGACTTCCTGGAAGTCATTTCCTTTGCCAGATTGAGGAAGTTTTCCTTCATTATATTTTCAGATAAGTTTTCAATTTCTTGCTCGTCCTTTTCTTCTGGCAACCCCATGATTTGGATGTTGGAGCACTTAAAGTTGTCCCAGAGGTTCCTAAGCCTCTCCTCATTTTTTTGGATTCTTGTTTCTTCATTTTGTCCTGGTCAAATGTTGATTTCTTCCTTCTGCTCCAAGTCATTGATTTGAGTCCTGGTTTCCTTCCCTTCACTGTTGGTTCACTGTACATTTTTCTTTTTTTCACTTTGCATAGCCTTCTCTTTTTCCTCCTTTTTGTGACCCTACTCAACCATGGTTGTAAGCATCCAGATTACCAGTGTTTTGAACTCTGCATCTGATAGGATGGTTATCTCTTCATTGTCTGGTTCTATTTTTGGAATTTTGATCTGTTCTTTCATTTGGGTCATATTTTTTTGTCTTGGCACACCTGTTATGTTGTAAGGGCCAGAGCCTTAGGTATTTGCCAGGGTGGGGCAACCGATGTGCTGCTTTGTGGTGCTATATGTGGGGGAGGGGTCTGAGAGGGAACAATGCTGATTCGTAGGCTCTATGAGGCTTTCAGTCACTTCCCCTGTTACCCACAAGCAAATTGGGCCCTTTTGGTGCTGGTTCCTCGATGGGTGGGTCTGTGTATGTTCTAGGGCCCTGAGGTCTCCTCCAAGGAACTCTCCTGTGAGGCTGGGAGTTTTTCCTGCCTCTGCAACTGCCACAGACTTTTAAAGCCAGAGGTTTTGAGGCTTTCTTTTCTTATGTCGGAACTCTGGGTTGTATACGGTGTCTTGCTCCTCTGTTGTTCCTCCTGGTTTCCCGCATGCAAATGTGGGACCACCAGCTGCCATCTCACCCACCCGGTCCTTCAGTCACAGCCTTGCCATGTCCCCTCTGACCTGGCTTCTTGTTTCTGTCTCCGCCCCTCCTACCTGTCTGGATGAATGTTTCTTCTTTAACTTCTTGGTTGTTGGACTTCCACAGAATTTGATTTTCTGACAGTTCTAGTTGCTTTTTGTTTTAAAATTTGTCGTTGTCCTTCTTTTGGTTGTGCGAGGAGATATAGTGTACTTACCTACACCTGCATCTTGGCCGGATCTCCTCAACTTTTATCATCACCAAAACAGGGAATGATCTGAGAAGGCATTTTGTACTTACTTATTGGCAGGTTATGCTTTAGTTTTATATTTTCATTTCATTCAAGAAATATTTATCAGGCATCCATTATGTGCCAGATACCAGAGATACATCAGAATGAATTGAATAAAAGTCCCTATGTGTGTGGAACTCTCATTCTAGAGATGGGAGAGAGACAAAAAACAGACAAATACATAAACTATCTTAGTATTAAGACAGTGATAACTACAGGGGAAAATAACATAGTAAGGCCTAAGAGGCCAGAAGGTAGTATGAACAAGATTGGATATACATGGCATCAAAGTCTCTGTTTTGTAAAATAATAACTATCAACAAGCAACAAAGCAGAAATGTGGGGTGAAAAAGGGCAGAGAATGACCTAAGGCCCATTACAAGGCTGACCTGGAAGATGAGCCTGATTAAGTATTTTATAGGATAATTTGGTAGAGGAAGGTAGAATCTTTTACAGTGATCCATGTTTTCCCGGGGGGAAAGGCCAGAAACCAGGGCTACCAAGGCCCACAGTGTCTTATCACTAGCACTGAATGAGTTGAAAGTTTTTGATTCTGGTGATATTTTAGACTTGAGATCCCTGAGCCCAGATTAGCTACATGGATAGAGATGGAGTCTTCATGACCCTCCAGCCAAAATCCTACCTGAGCAAGTCAGTTCCTCCTTATCTCCTTTTAAGGTGGTCCTCCATCAGGATCTTTTTCTGTGTTTACTATGTGTTTGATATTTTCTGAGCAGTTACCACCACTTTTACCCAGCTTTTAATAAATTTCTTTTGGCAGTAGATATGTCTACATTGTGAAATTATGGGTGATAGTTTTTTTCTTCTTTTTCTCACCTTATTGTGTACATTTTCTACCATAAAATCAGGGGCTACCTATGTAAAGGGAAAAATTTAATTATATAATATAGATGTGATGAGCAAATTATAGCAGCAGAAACTGAGACATCATTAATGATTACCCACAATTCTATCATTATGATCCACTACTTAAATTGTTTTCATTTCCTTTCAATCCTTGTCAAAATGCATACTTACTGAAAAAGGTTTTCAAGGAGTAGAGCAATAATAAGAACTTACATATTTGAGGGTCTATTATGAACAAAGTGGGTACAAAGCACAGATGACTCAATCCTTACAATAACCTTATGAGTCTCCATTATACAGATAAAGAAATGAGGCTCAAAGCGGTGGCTAACTTACCTAAGATCACACAGCCATAGAGATTAGAACATGCTTCAAACCCAGTAGTCAGTGTTTCCAGCACTCTGTGGCATACCTCCCTCATGAACCCTCGTGTGGAAGGGTCTTAGTATGAACAACTTTGGGACAACCTGGCCCCAGGATTCTGTAATATTAAGACTTTTGAACAAAGGTGATAAAAAACAGTTCCCAAATTGGCAAGAAAGTTTTGGGAGGTGGGATAGGGTTGACATGTCCACGTGCAATCTTCAGACGCTGGTTGATTACCCCCCGAAATGATACTTATAATTCCACAATGGAATGGTGCTGCTCAAATGGCTTCCGCACTGACCTGAGTAAAATTTTTCATACCTTTCTACAGAGCCTTAGATACTCTACTTTGACAAACACTTGTCATTATGTGTTTATGTCTATCTTCCCAAACACACTGTCTACCATGAAGACTTTTGTGTCCCTGGTTTCTAGTACAGTGTTTTCCATATAATACACAATTAATAACAAATGTGTTGAAAGAAGAATGAATTAATTGAAAGAAGGAAGTCTAAGGTATGGTAATCTTTGAGGAAGCTATCTCCCACCACCATGAGGACATCATTGCAGATACCCAAGGGGCAAAGTTGGTGTTGGTGTTGGTGTTGGTGTTATCGGGGAATAAACATTTGCTGAATATAGTTGGGCCAGGTGAATCATGGTTGTCATTAATGCAGAAACTGTTCTCATAGGCTTCTCACCTCAGGGCACAGAGCAGCACACAAAGCAATGACAGGAAAACTTGAACACAATCTAGGCCTTATCAGGGGAAGAGAGAAAAACTGGGCTATGAGCCATCTCAATAGTTTTTGCAGGTAGAAACACACAGGCTGTCATTGTTTAACTGTGTATCAGCATTTATACCTCTTTCCTTTCCATCGGCTACTGTGGTCTTGGGAATTAAATATGACTCATAGTGTTTACAGTTTTAACCTATTTATAGTTAAATACTTGACTTTTGCTTTGTAATTTTTCAGAATAGTATTTAATGACATATGTGTTTACAACATTTTTTTATTCATGCCCACAGCTCCATATTAGTCTATGTCTTATATTATTTCTACCAGTGAGAATTAGAGCATTTTCTATCTAAAAGTGATCTTTTGGATCATCTGATCCAACTCTCATTTTGCAGATGCTGAAGCTTACATTTAGAGAGTTTAATGCACTCGTGTGTTTGGAAAATTTGCATCAAGGCATAACATGAACCCATGGCTGTGTTTTAACCCAGTGCTCTTCCCATTCTGCACCTGTGCTGCCAAGATCGCTGGGGGAATGTTCACGGGAATGTTCACTGGTGCCAGGCACAGTCATGTCTCCAACTTTACTTACACCCTCAATTCTTTTGGAAGGAAAAACAAAATATGAAAACAAAATTATGCCTATTAACTTTTCATCTCCAACTAGGCAACCACATCACTGCCTTGTGGTGCTGTATGTGGGGGAACAATGCCACTTGCTTGGCTCTTGGTCAGCTCTCAGTCACTTCCCCCGCTACCCACAAGCAAACTGGACCCTTCTGGTGCTGATTCCCAGGTGGGTGGTTCTGTGTATGTTCTTGGACTCTGGAGGTCTCTCGAATGAGCTCTCCTGTGAGATTGCCCATATCTCCCGCTACCGCAACCCCCACAGGATTTTACCCATACAGGTTTTGAGGTTTGCTTTTCCTGCACTGGAACCCTGGGTTGCAAGTCTCTCTCACTCCCCAGTCGTTCCTCCCAGTTTATCAGCCCGCAAGTGTGGGACCACCTGGCCTACCAGCCGCTGCCTTGCCACATCCTCTCCACCCCAGTTGCCTGTCTGCACCCCTCCTACCAGTCTGAATGAATGTTTCTTCTTTAACTCCTTGATTGTCAGACTTCCAAAAAATTCAATTATCTGGCAATTCTGGTTATTTTTTTTATTTTAAATTTGATGTTGTCCTTCTTTTTGTTGTGTGAGGAGACAAAGTATATCTACCTATACCTCCATCTTGTGTGGAATTCCAGTTTAATTTTTAAAGTATTTTGTTTAGCTTTCAGCTGTATTCCAAGTGCCTAGAGTATCAGCTGGTATGTAATAAGCATTCCATAAATGTTTTTTAAACAAAAAATGTGGAATATTTGTTAAATTTTTTATTGTTTTTCAAGCACAGTTGTCTCCACCCCACCCCCAACCATTGTTAAATATTCTTTAAATGACTTGCTGGTGGCCTACATAGTGTAAGAGGCTAATTGTTAACTTTTGTTTTTATTATGATATTGAAAAGTTGACTTTTTGAATCATTAATTTCAAGGATTTTATCTTTAAAAATTCCATTCTGAACAGCATGGTTTTTCTTATCACGTAGATTTTCATTTGTCCTGATACTGCATAGTCTTAGTATATAAAACACTCTGTGTTTGGACTTCATGCAGCTCTGTGTGTGCATTTAAGTAAACATGTGAGAAAGACTTGCTATTTAAATAGTTGAGAAACCACATTTAGAATTAACTTTATCTCCAAACACTTGGTTTCAAAACCTAGTCATGAAACATTGGCATTGGGGAAAAGGGAAATAGAGAGTGATTTATTTCCTTAACTAGATTTCATTAAATGTGACTGTTTACTTGCCTTTTCCATTTGTGATAGATTGACTTTTTAGTTGTCATTGATGGACTCATTTAGATTTTTTTCCCCCTATAGATCTTTAGCTGAAAATTTAAAAAAAAAATCTTGAGTTTGTTGTAAAATATTTTTTTTGTAAAGATAAAATTCCTGGAATTGTATTTTATGAGGAGGGATGCGAGTTCAAAAGTTAAATGTAAGGTCAGGAGAAACCATTGGATGGACTTGAAGAATATACACACACACATGAATAAATACATCTGTATCTCAATTTTTGTTTAACAAGAAATAAAATCTTACATTGTTGTCATCCTTTATTCTTTCTAAATACTTTCATACCTTATCTTATTTGACCTTTATACCAACTCTGTAAGAAATGCAGGATGAGTATTTTTATCTCCATTTTATTTTAAATAGACAAGGAAGGAGACCTCTGTGGTCTGATCAGAGGGACTTGTTGTGGTCATTGAATCAGGACCAAAATCAGGGTCCATGACTGCCTCTCTGCAGCTCTGAATGGTGTTTAGGCACCATTCCCTGTGGTGCCTAAATGGCCAGACCCCTCTCGCTTCCTTTCCCTAAAGTATGAGTGGATGACCCTTATTATCAGGGGAACTGGGTTTTGCAGCATGACTTGCATTAGCAAATAACAGAAATCTGTTCTTGCCCTTTCATTTCTCCCCATTAAGTTAGGCCCTAGAAGAGGAAATAAAAGGCCTTTTCATGGCGCAGTAACATTGGATGGATCCCCCAATTACATCTGTATAACCTAAATTAGACAAAGAAGCACAAACTTTGGTCTTAATCGGCTGTGTGAAAATATGTGTTAGAGGAGATAATGTTTTCCATCTTAAACATGAAAACAATAACTAGGAAATAGCTGTCACTTCAAGCTAAAAACATTAAAGACATGGTTGTACTGGTTGAACTAGAACTAGAACTCTGTCATCACAAGCATCCTCTCTTACAGGACTCCGTGCCTCATTCCTTTCTCCCCTCAGTTCATGCACACCACAACACATAATCCACACACACGCACTGGTAGTGTGTATTGGTTGAGGGGCTGCATACAGATTTGGTGAGAATTGGAGGCAGATACTGCAAGAGCTGTTTACCTACATCCCTAATAAACATTAGTTGCAGATGACTTGATTGGAATTCATGTAGCTATTTATCCTAGGAGAGCCACAGTAACTGAGAAGAGGGAACATGTCAAGGGATTTCATGGGGGTCTTCCCCAGGGTTACCAGGCCCTGAAATTATAAAAGTAAGCAATCATCATAGGGCCGTGACCATGGCCACTTACAACTTTTGTTCTCCCTGCTCATTACAAAGCTTGAACCATCAATGGGATATTCAGTGTGTTGTGATTCCAGATGTAATGATGAACTTGCACTGATCCTCCAACACTCCTCACCTTTGTGATGACAAAGCATAGTTTAATACAACAGCTGACCACACCAAGGGGTTATAGCCTATGACCATAGAACAGCATGGAGTTAAGTAGATTATGCTCAGGATGTTCACTTTCTCAGTAATTACATTTGTATCGCTTTGAACTCTTTGGTTGTAACAGAAACAAAGATTCATATAAATATACTGAGGTACAAAGAATAGGAAAGGAACCCAGATGACAAGAAAGGCCATTGAAACTCATCTTTCTACTTCATTTTTACTTCTCTTCGTGGATCTAATATCCCTCTCTTTCTCTCTGTCTTTTTGCAGACATATTTTTTTTCATTCTCAATTCACTTAGAGGGTAAAAGATTTTTTCCTGTAAAGTTCTCACGTTTACATGAGCTCAAACTGCCTGCCTGTCTTTCAATCACAAACCACATTTCTACGAGGGAGAATATCATTTGTTCAACATGGGCCAAGTCCCCACCACTGGCCTAGACAGTAACAAGGACAGAGTTATGTACCTTAAAGATAATGGCAGCTGAGGACATCCATGTTGGTCAAGCAAGCAATTTTTAGGGAAGGCAGATACCCACTACATGCCTCTGAAACAACCATCCCAAAGTTGATTCTCCAAGAGTGCTATTGAAACAGTAATGACAAAAATTCACATTTATGCAATGTTATACAATGAAGTGCTTTTATAACACCTTGTTGTGTTAGTTTAGTGATAATGGAGAAAAGGTTTTTTTGGTGAGTAAAAGTATAAAATATATTCATAAATATCTCTAAATTAAATACCAGCACACATATGTGAAAAAGGAAGCCTCTTTCTACTGACTTTGCATTGTAGTTTAATGAATTATTCTAATATTTATATGTGTGTGTGTGTGTGTGTGTGTGTGTGAGAATGTTAGGAGAGATGCAATGAAAAACAAAGCAATGAAAACAAAGAAAACTGTCTCTAATATCTTCCCAGAAAAGATGGTACATTGAAAGGCAAACTTGAAGAATGAAAGAAAATGTGATAAAATGTAATGATATAGCATAAAAATTATAAAGATTTATGGTTACACAATGCTGGGAATTTGATAATTAATGTTTTCTTTCACAAACCTAAAGTGTACTTGAACCCTGAAGCTACCCAAGAAAGGGATCCCATTAAGTGCATGACTCAGGGATTCCAGACCATGCAATAAGCCAAGCTAAAGATGGTAGAATGAGGAAGAAAGGGTGCAGAGGACATTCAAAAATGGATGAGCAAGGACAGGAAAGACTCAGGAAAAACACGGGAGGATCAGAGCTCAAGGAATGGGAACTGGGCAGGTGTCAACCATCAAGATGGAAGTTTATCTGAGAAGCTGGGAAAAGCTAGTGAGGCATTTCCTGAGCTCAGAGACCAGGAGACTGTGGCCAGAATGGTGGATCAGGTGGCTGACGGGGAGGAAATTCTCATTTGAAGACAATGGAAATGAGACTTAAGTCCAAAAAAGGAAAAGACCCATCTCTTTTTCAAAGACAAAGGCATGAAGTACAGTCCAGGCTCAAGAATGGGCTCTGAAAGGAAAGGAAGAGGGAGTGACTCAGGGACTTCCTGGAAGGGTCTATCACTGTTTAACCCTGTGTTAAATAGCTTGCATCGTGTAAGAGTCTGTACTTGAGGAGAATGTCGAATTTTTAGTTTCTCCTCTGAAGTTTGCAGCCATGGTAGTTGAATACTTCTTGTGTGGCACTAAGGTGGGCCTGATGGTGGCTCTAGAGCTACCCTGTCCAATGCCACTAGTCACACATACTTACATAAATCCAAAATTAAATAAATTAAAATCATACTTAAAATCCAGTTCCTAAGTCACACTAGTCATATATCAAGTGCTCAACAGCCACATGAGGTCACCTATTGGACAGCACATATACACATGGAACATTTTTATCATTGCAGAAAGTCCCACTGGACAACCCTGGTTTCGAGAAAAGATCAAGAGGGGCTCTGAATCCAAAGTTATCATCTGAGAGGGGAAAAAGCCTCCTTTGGATTTCTGGGAGGATTCCCAGGTTAAAGGAATCCTGCAGGAAAGAGGATCTCTCCCTCCAATTTTAGAGTGCCACAGTTTGTCACCATCCAGCCCCTCAAGTCCCCTCCATCTTCTTCCATCTCCTCCCCTTTTAATATGCTCTATTTCATAAAGGCAGTGGGACAGACAAAATAAACAATGAAACATTGCACAGTTGTTTTGGCAGGGCTTCGAGGCTGCATATAGCATCACTTTCAGTGCCCATTGTTTGCTGCAGACTCAAAGTTTTGTAAATATATGCAGACCTGGTTCATGGATCCTTAGGGATCACCAACGCTACTTTAAAAAACCTTAGGATTTTCTCAACATGTGTCCCTGGTAGCTATAAACCATAATATTCCTGTTCACTAATCCAATTATAATCATTCAATCAACAGGATTACGCATCACTTATTGAGAGGATTGGTGGGCAAGCGGTGGTGGCAGTCACCAGGACAGAGAAGACCTACATATGCAAAGTGGAGGCTATTCTGTGGTTAGAGACACAGGGATGAGAATAATACCAGCAAAAAAATAATATTTCCATTGACAGTTGAGGGTAGTTAGTTTCCCAGGGAGAAACGCTGGTGGCAAAGCGCTTTACACAGGCAGGCTTTTGTCATTTTATGGATGCTCATCTGTCAACTGTCAGCACGTTTCAAAGGGACTCAGGCCATAATGTTTTCCTCTGCACCTTTCCCATCACGGTGGCCCAAATTTCCCTGACTAACCATTCGTCTTCCTATTTGCCTAGTCTGGTCACTTACAATGAGCAGGAATGTAGTGGTGATTCTGCAGCTACAAAGAGGGAGGAAGAGGGGAGGGGGTTCTGGGGGGAAGGGCTGGAAGTGGGGGCAGAGGCTCAAAGAATCTGCTTAGCATCTCTATGGAAGTACTTCTGCCCAAGGAGGAGGGTTTTTTTTTGTCTGTACGTTGTTCCTTAGGAAAAAAGGTTGAGCCAAGTGTGAGGTTGTCAGGACAGAAGCAGGGATGCAACAAGGCACTGTAAATCCTAACACCCACACACCCACCCCCAGGGTGCTTAGGGCTCCACCCAATCAACAATGCCATTCTCCAAAGTTCCAATTCAAAATTAAGTGTGTCTGAGACACACCAGTACATGAAATCAGCTGTGATGATTGTGAATTATAAGTCACAGTGTAAATATTATAAATATATATATTTTTAATTCTCAATTGAGTGTGTATTTATTGATGTTTTTTAGAGAGAGAGGAAAGGAGAAAGAAAAAGAAAGATAAATCAATGTGAGAGAGAAGCATGGATCAAGTGCCTCCCATACGCTCCCGACCCAGGATTGAAACCGCAACCTAGGTTTATGTCCTGACTGGGAATCGAACCCACATTTTCTTTGAAAAGATTTTATTCATTTACTTTCAGAGAGAGGGGAAAGGAGGAAGAAAAAGAGGGAGAGAAACAGCAGAGTGCAAGAGATACATGGATCTGTTCCCTCCTGCGTGCCCCCAACTGGAAACCTGGCCCACAATCCAACCATGTACCCAGACTGGGATTCAAACTGGTTCCCAGGCTGGCACTCCATCCACTGAGCCACACCAGCCAGGGCAACCTTTTGA
The DNA here is from genome assembly GCA_004026545.1 of Mormoops blainvillei. Taxonomy (NCBI): domain Eukaryota; kingdom Metazoa; phylum Chordata; class Mammalia; order Chiroptera; family Mormoopidae; genus Mormoops; species Mormoops blainvillei. Next base: position 125,672 of record PVJD01001342.1, read on the forward strand.
TGTATAGGACACCACTCCAACCAACTGAGCCACCTGGCCAGGGATATAAATACTTTTGGCAACTAAAATGATAAACTATGAACATCACTAGGTTTAAATTCTGGCTCTTCCATGGGCTTGATGTACCTTGCGCAAGCCCCTTCAGCTTTCTAAGCTTTTTATTTCCTCTGTTGTGAAATAGGAATTATAAAAATATCTACTTTATAGTGATTTGAAGACTAAATAAGGTAATGTAAGAGAGAGCTTCTTGAACATTTTAACTTTGTCTTGACTGTTATCCTTTGCTAATTTTTCACATAAGTCTCACTCTTTCTCAGTGTCATTTCTCTTGGACTTGACTTTTCCAAATTCTTTTCTTTTTTTCAGCACCATTCTCACCTTGCATGGCAGGCTAGACTCACAGACAGCCACTCACAGGCCTGGTTCTGCAGCCCCAGTAAGTACTTATCCAATGGATGGGACAGACAACTAGAAAAGCCAAGCATTTCTCATGTTACTTCTTTACTTCTCCACTTATTCTTTTTTTTCCATTCCTTTAATGGGCTGTTTTTTATATTGATTTTTGAAAATTTTTATATGACAAGATTATGAGAGATTTATTTATCTTATATGTTACTCTGCAACCCTCTCTCATTTTCTCATTTTCCTTATCACTTAGGATTTTTTTGACATAAAATGTTTAATTCTTTACTGCATGTATCAGTTTTTGCCTTTGCAGTTTTTTCTTCTGCTTTACATTTCTAAAGTCCTTTCATTATCTTAAGATCTCATAAATATCTAATTTTTCTTTGTTATTTTTAAAAAGAGATTACATTTAACTAACTGGCACGAAATTTTGCTTTCTATAAAATGGAATATGCCACTGTGTGTTTGGGGAAGTCAAAATGGCAGACACTTGCTTTCCAATGTTTGAGACAATTAGGTTGTAGATATAAGGCTTAAGCTTGGCCAATTGGCCTCTCCCATTCGGGATCTCAGAACTGGTGAAGTAAAAACAGAAGACCTTCCAAGTCACCTCAGAGGCTATGGCCCTATCATGGATCCAGGGGTGTTGGTTGTGGCATCCCAGAGTTAGGATCAGAGGCTCTAGGCCAACCAGATTAGTTCAATGACCAGCCCATGACTAGACAAGACAGTGCCCCTGAGCAAATTAGAGGAAGGCATCCCTCCAGGTGGACACAGGCCCTTGGATGCATAGCCTGGCAAGTATATGGAGCTTTTGTGTGAAGACACAAGCATCTATTTTTTCTGGATTGATGTAGCATATACCGGGACACTTGGTGAGAAAAAGGTGGGCTGGGTTTCAGTCCCTCATTATCCTTTCAGCCAAGTGCCTTTGGTCAGTGTACAGCTTGCTTAACCCTAATAGGTCCCCTATTCCCAAGACAGTTTCATGGTGTTCTCATTAATTGTGTGCTATACCTAAAATCCTTCCAATAAATCTCTTTTTAATTTAAATTACATAGAGTAGGTTTCAATTATTAGCAGCCAAAAACTTAAACTGGTACAATAGTGATTTAGCTGTGTGTATGCATATATATATTTTTTATTTATTTACTCATCTATAAGATCTTTAACAAGTTGTTAGCCAATAGACCTAGCAATGTTATTTTAATATCTCTATTTCTTCTACTAATTTTCAATATTATCTTTATAATATACATTTGTATATACTCTAAAGAATGTTTATGGTTTTTCTTCCTGCCCTATTGATCTGTTTATTCCTGCACCAGCAAGTCCTCTTTCCTCAGCACACCTCGTAGCACCCTGCTTGAGACTGGAAGAACAGAAAGTACCAATAGATTTATGCACTGGAGAAAGGAAGTTCTTGCCTATAGTCTCAGTTTTCCCTGAGAAATGGGAAGCTAGGTCAAGGATACCCAACAACTGACTTCTACGCACAAGCAGAGCTTTCTGGGGCACCTTCAGTAAGCACACTGAGTGTGCAGGTTCCTCTAAATGCAAATCCCTTGAGCGTATGAACAAGAGGGAGTTCCCTATGACAGTGTCTGAGTGATTTGCTTGGGTGTAAATGAAACAAATTTTGAAGTACATGAAAAACTTCATTAAGCTCCTTATGAACATGCTGTCATCAAATTTCAGCAAGCTTAATGTCAGAAGAAACATCACAACAAAGAATGTGTCATGTCTCAGGTCCTATCTTCCTTGGCTTTTTGGCTTGAATGTCAGTGAGTTCTGGTGTGAAATCTTCGTGTGTTCTCAGTGCCGCAAAGCCCACAGAATATGACTGCACTTCCTTTTGTGGAAACAAAGTGAACATTGATTTTTCCAGGGGAAAAAAAAGAGAGGAATGAAAACCAAGCAGGAAATGCTACTGTGCATTTCCATATAAATTGATTGACCATTTCCAGGCAGCCAACTAGAGTGTCTAAGAGCACAGACACCAGAGGAGAGTGCCTAGTTCAATCCTGGCTCAATGACACCTACATCCTAGCTCCATGACCTTGGATACATCCTAGCTGTGTCTCTTGGCCTTATGGGTAAGATAGGTTTGTTTTGAAACTAGATAAAAGTCTTAGAACAGTGCCTTGCTCATAAACGTTACATAAGTCTTGGCTCTTCTTCTCACGTGTGGCATAGGTTGGGCTAGAGGTATTGTCAATTCTACAACCTTTGTTTCTGTGAATGGAAACCAGTTGTGCTCTAAGCTCTAGGAACCATGAAGACTCCTGATAATTGATTCTCATAAACCACCTGCTCTGTAGTACACTGAAAGTAGCAACCTTCCCAGTGGGCTAAAATGGGGCTAGGCTCTACAATCTCTGTTTTAAATCACTAATGGAAGATTTAAATGGATACCCTAAAGAACAGAAACTACTAGAGGCTATGAAGATAAACACTCTTCATGTAAAGAAATATTGTAAATTGTGATGACACAATTTTAGGATCACAAACTAAGTGTGGTGTTTATCAACAGCTGGCCTTGCTCTCTAGGTATTGCTAGAAAGGGAAGAAAGGGACTAAAGATCACTCCTCCAAAACCACAGTCATTATTGTTGGCAGACTCACCTCAGCCTCAATCTGATCATCCTTAGTAGCAACTCACTTCATTTGGAAAAATGAGAAAAATTGCATTGCTCATTTTATTGAAGGCACAAGAAGTTACACAAAAGTACAACAGAAATTGCATGTGGTATAAGTACTTTACTGAGATTTTTTAATGCTTAACACAGAAAAATCTGTTATGTAAATTGTCCAATTAAAATTCTCACTACACACACTTGGTGGCAGGGATATCAATGTCTTGTTATTGGTTCTTCGTGTTCATATAAATTTAAAGAATTACTTCTTTTTTAAAAATCTTGATTGTAAAAAAAAAATGAATTACTTCTTGAAGGGAATGTTGGTCCTGCTTGGGTCCTATCTAGTCATCTTCAAAGGGAGATGAGATAGCTTCCATCCAAGGCTGCTTAGTTTTTATTCAATCTTTACCCAGCATAGCTGGTTTTTAAAGCATACAGCTCTGTACTTAACTTGCTACATAAAATAACTGCATTCCATCAACTTGTTAAGAAATGTAATCTCAAAATCACTGCCAATCAATGGCTATTTAAGTCTCTTGAAGATAAAAATATTGGTCCTGTTGATTTTAACTCCAAGACATTTATTTCTCAAATCCATTATCCTTTTTTAAAAATAATTTATAATTTTTTCAATTATAGTTGATATACAGTATTATATTAGTTTCAGGTATACAACCCTGTGATTGAACATTTATATAACTTATGAAGGGATCCCCTCATAAGTCTAGTACCCTCCTGGCACTATGCATAGTGATTGCAATATTATTGACTATATTCCCTATGCTGTATTTTACATCCCCATGACTATTCTGTAACTACCAATTTTCACTTAATCCCTCCACCTTTTTTACTCATCCCTACAAATCCCCTCCCATCTGTCAAAATGTTTTCTGAATCTATGAGTCTGTTTCTGTTCTGCTTGTTTGTTTATTTTTATTTTGTTTTTGAACCCATTCCTGTCTTCATTCTCATCATAACACTGCAATCTTAGCCACCACATTCTTTTGCATCACAAGAGGTTTCTAACTCTTCTCTCCACATTTATTTCTATCTTAACCTTTCTAGGCTCCACACCTCACCCTAAGTGATTTAAGGAAACACTAATCTGCTTGGATCACCCCCTATTTCAAAACCTTCAGTAACTTAACATTATTCTTAGGTTAAAATTTAAAGTCTTTACCCTGCCCTGCTAGGTACAGTATAGTCTGGTTTCTGCCTGTCTCTCCAGTGTTGTCTTACAACTTCTCCTGCTCTCTAGCCTTGAGCGATGCCGGCCTTCTCTTCATCTTCTCAGGTGTACCCAAATGCTTCTACCTCAGGGTCTTCATATATGCTATTTGCTCTGCTAACTGCTTTTTTGTTGTTGTTGATTTTTTTTTTTTACCTCCCCACACCCTCCCCTCCCTTTACCCCTGTGATACCACAACCTTCATTCATGGATGGATAAATTTTACTGAACTTGTCTCAGTTTATCACTAACTTTCTAAGTGTTTCCATTAGCCTACTTATCATAGTTAATTTTTATATTTCTCTTTTTTCAGATTATTTGATTAATCTCTGTCATCTTCTTCCTGAAATAAAGACAGATACTAAAGCTATACTTTAAATTAGACTTTAAATTAGAATAAATATTCCAAAAACTTAAAAGTTATAGAACCACAAAAGACCCCAAATAGCCACAGCAGTCTTGAGAAAGAGAAACAAAGTTGGAAGAATCCCACTACCTGATATGAAACTATACTTCAAGGCCATAGCAATTGCAATAGCACAGTACTACCATAACAACAGATGTAGATCAGTGGAACAGAAGAGAGAGCCCAGAAATAAACCCACACCCTTCTGGCTAATTAATATTTGACAAAAATGCAAAAATATACAATGGGGAAAAGAGAGTCTATTCAATAAATGGTGTTGGGAAGACTGAACAGATAACATGCAAAAAATGAAACCAAACTGCCTTCTTACACCATACACAAAAATAAACTCAAAATGGATTAAAGACCTAAATGTTAGACTTGAATCCATAAAAGTCCTGGAAGAAAACATGGGCAATAAAATCTTGGACATTTCTCACAGCAATATCTTTCCTGATATATCACCTCAGGCAAGAGAAACAAAAGAAAAAGTAAACAAATGAGACTACATCAAACTAAAAAATTTTGAACAGCAAAGGAAACTATCAACAAAATGAAAAAACAAACCACTGAATGGGAGAACATATTCACCAATGATACATCTGATAAGGAGTTAATATTCCAAAATTATAAAGAACTTATACAAGTCAATACCTCCCCCCAAAAAAGACCGCCCCAAACAATCCAATTAAAAAATGGACAAATGACCTGAATAGACACTTCTCCAAAGAGAGCATACATCATCAGAGAAATGCAAATTAAAATCACAATGAGATATCACTTTAACCCGTCAGAGTGATTATCATCATAAATTAAAAAACAAGCATTGGCAAGGATATGGAGAAAAGGGGACACTCATGCCCTGTTGGTGGGAATGCAGATTGGTGCAGCCACTGTGGAAATCAGTATGGATTTACCTCAAAAAGTTAAAAAAGAAAAAAACTAAAAATGAAACTGTCTCATTACCCAGTGATTCTACTTCTGGGAATTTATCTGAAGAAACTCGGAACATTAATTTGAAAGCATATATGCACCCCTATGTTCATTGCAGTGTTTTTTTATAGTAGCTGGGATCTGGAAGCAACCAAGTGTTCATCAGTAGATGAGTAGATAAAAAAAGCTGTGGTACATTTACACAATGGAACATTATATGACCATAAAAAAGAAGGAAATCTTACTTTTGCAACAGCATGGATGGGCCCAGAGTGCATTATGCTAAGTGGAATAAGCCAGTCAGAGAGAGACAAATACCATATAATTTTACTCATAGATAGAGAACAGATTGGCAGCTATCAGAGGGGATGGGGCTTGTGGGACTGGGCGAAAAAGGTAAAGGGATTAAGCAAAAAACAAAAACAAAAACCAAACCAAACAAAAAATGGATTTCATTCTCCTCATTTAGTATTGTGCTTTGCACATAGTAATATTCAATTAATATGAAGAAAGAAAATGTTTACCACAAGGATATGTAGTTCTTCCATTCCTCTAACTATCTCAGCATCTATCCTTGAATAAAGTCAACTAAATATTTCCTCACCATGCTCATCTATTAAATAATTACATTGGAGGTGTTATAAGTGATAATCTTATGAAAAACATATTTGCTATATAGCAAATTAAGGATATCATCTACTCCATGGGACTTGTAGGACACATGTGCCTCTGAAATACTCATGCTTCTTTGGAGCTACTGGTTGATTTTTACCTTAAAAACACATGAAAAAATATTATTAATGGTATCATCTCTTTTAAACAGACAAAATGGTCATCTACCTTTAGAAAATATATACAATTTCATTACATATATTTTTATATACTCAGCTTATTACTGGTAACATCTTACTCTTTTACACTTTTTATTTTGCCTCAACTTTCTCACTTCTGGTGCATTTGTTTGTGTTATCATAAACATCTTCATAAGCCACCATAAATCCTTTCTGAAATAAGGTGGGGTATAAATAAATAAGAAATGTATAATATATGCTTCTCAGCAACACTTTTGTGCACTTCCCTGGAGGCAACAAAACAATTGTGAAAATAAGGCCAACGACTTCTTTTCAGTTTCCTCTATGGTCACAGAGAATCTCTTAGGGCTCACTGAAACTGTTCCCTAGATGGAGTCAAGTTGCTTCTTTAGTAATTCCATTCATAAATACACATTGACTGTGTAGTAGAACACTTGAAATCTTGATAATCAAAAGCTTACTGTATGTTTGAGAAGCTTGAAAAGGAAATTGAAGCTAATACCAAGGGAGAATAGAATAAAGTTAGCTGTTTTCCCTCAAAACCAGCAGGAGGTCATCTAAAGTATAATGTAATGCACAGCTTTCAACTTTATGAAACTTTTTGCTTTTCTTCTCTTTTTGTTTTGCATTTACAGTAGTAAGGTTACTCTATCATACATAATTAACTTGCCATCTATAGAAGAAACAACAACAAAAGAACCCAGGGATTGTACTGGTGCTTTAGGATAGAACAATAGACATGTTTGGCATTGTAAATTTCTTATTTGAAAAGATATCCAAAGTAAAAAAAAAAAAAGGACTTTATATAATAATACCTATGTCAGTTATTTATGTCTCCCCCACCCACCCACCCAATATAAAATTGTAAAACAGAAACAGAATCACTGAAGAAAAAATGGCCATTTAGTAGAAGAGAGAATGGGGAAGCACGAAAGTCACCAGCCCATAGCAATAATGAAGACCCTCTGGGCAAGGATCAGAAAGGATGTGTTTAGTCCACCTGGTGGTCTCTCCTTCTGATCTCTGGAAAGTTCTCCTTTGACCTTCATCCTTTGTAGTCCTTGGTTCTGCATTCTGGAACTGCTTTTGTTTCCATTTTTCTCCATGACCACACCTGAGGTGGGCATTAGAGATATGCCTTTGGGGGGTCAGGGGAGGCAGTTACAGCTTTGATATCTTGCTTCCCTTTGGCACAGTTTTGGAGCCCAGGGATTAGTTCAGGGGTTGAACAGAGTTTTGCAGACTAAGTCTGTGGTTTCTTCCGTCATGTAATTCCCTAAGAAACTTAGTAGGCTTCTGATCTATTTGTCCCCAGTCTGTTCCATGCATAGGTAATCCCAGCCCAAGATCTGGTCTTGATATGGTTTTTAAGTATAAAACCTCTTGACTTCTGGCTGCCTCTGTGAGGACTCCCTTGTATTTCACCTTGCAGCCATCTGAAGACAGCCTCTCGGATTTGATATGTGCCCCTGAGGGTTCCCTTTGTCTTACAGAGAACAATTATCAGAAGGTGCTTGAAAACCATGTTGGGGCAGAGTTTTATCTGTGGTTAGGCAGTCCCTCCTTCTTAACAGTCCACTTAGGATATATATAAATTTAGGTTTTTCGTCCCTTCCAAGACCCCATATTACTGGATCCTCAGTAATTCGCAGGCCATAAGCCAAGCATGTTCCTTCTACTTTTATTTTCAGATGAGCTAGTTCTGGCCCAAGTTTGTATTTCTCCTTTGGGACTTCACCAAAAGTGACATAAAATGGCCAACACACACCAGCATACTAAAATGTGTCTATAGTCCTAATCGGCACATGGTTTGTTTCAGAAAATGATTTAACCAAATATTTGGCAACATTTAATAAATCATCTACTACCCTATTAAATCCACTAAGCCAAGGATTCATTTTGGATGTATTTAGTTGCAATAGCCTACTCCCAGATACCAAAATCTGAATCAATTAAGATTAGGTTTACTTGTGAGTGACAGAAATCCCCAAATAACCATCTCTTAAACAACATGGTATGGTTTTCTCATCTGTAAACAATACCTGAAAATAAGCAATCCAGGCTAGTGTGGTAGTTCTGTTCCTAAGGACTTAGAGGCCCACATCCTTTGCAACCAAATACTGCATTTCCCCAGCATGTTGCCCTTTCCTCATGGTCCAAGATAGACTGCCTGGCAAGAACTGCACCCTCCAAACAGCTGCCACTTTCAGGCAGTCCCACAGGAGGCAAAGAGGAAATGAAGAAAGGCATGCCACCTCTCCACAACTGCACAGACCACTAGAGTTTACTTACTTACATGACTATACCCAGGAGCAAATAAGTCTTATTTTGGGTAGCCATGTAGTTAGCTAAAAATCAGAGTTTTATTATTAAAGAGCAAGATGAGACTGTGTTTGAGGAGGCAACAAAAGCAATGGTTCACAATGGAATAGGTTGCAGGGTAACAGGGTTCAAACACTGGAAAGGCACCAGCTTGAAGGTAGCATTCTGAAACAGCACCATTTGCTCCCATGACAGGAGCCCAGTGGAGGGAGGCAGTTGTAAGGGTATAGATAAGCAGTTGCACCCAAGACTCAAGACTTAGATAATAAAATTGTGACTTTGTTGGATGTGCCATCTAACAAAGGTCTTAGAGACTTAATGGAAAACCTGATAAGATTCATCACATTGTTATCTAATTTTGATGAATCATGTGGAAATGAAAGGTGCCATTTGAAAAAGTCTACCAGGAAGCCCTAAATAGCTAGAGGAACAGTAGTGTTTCTTTTAGTGGAAAATTGACTTTGGAAAAGAATGGAAGATTTAGGAATGCTAGAATGGAGTGGTAGATCATTGTCTCTGAAATTTAAAAAAATAGGTTGGAGGGAAAAAATGTGCTAACCTGATAAACAGGTTAAAATGAACTTGAGAATAAAAATCAGACAAAAATTGAAATTCCAGATAATTGGAGGATAATATATATGACAGGAAGGGGACTAATGTGAGAAGGGTATAAAAAAAATTGTTTGATGAGAATCCTTTTGTTCTCAGATATATACATCTACAATGTAGACAAGGATATATTTCATATAAATATTTAGAAGTGAACTTAATATTTTTATTTAAATTGTATATGTGATCTTATGAGCATTTTTGTGGCCTGGAATAATATGGACATGCCATATTATTGAAAAGATTTCCTTTTTTCTAAAGGAATTGATCTGAGAAAAGTGAGAGGGGGATAACTGTAAATGGCAGTAAAGATGAGATGGAAATCCACAAACCTGATAGTAGAAACTCTATATAAATCTCTTTAAGAAACAGAAGAAGAAATAGAGGAGGTTGAAGAAGTAGGACACAGAACAAAGGCTCCCAAACTTGACGAGACTTAGGGGAACTCATAAAAGGGCTGATTTCAGGGCCTCACTCAAGACCTGCCGGATTATAACCGAATACCCTGGACTCAGGATTCTGTGTTTGTAATTTACCTACCCTCAGGCTATTCATCCTGCAACTGGCCTTTGGGAGCACCTGCTACAGGCACTCAATGAGAGGGTTCTAAATGCAGATCACAAAGCTGGCACAGGGAGGAAGTGTAGCAGTGCTAGGAGCAGCACTCACATGCCATCATCTGCATGTTTCGTGCAGCAGAGCACATGGTACTTTCTGGATTTACTTTGAGACTTTGACAGGAATGCTGCCTCCTTGAATGTTGAGAAAGAGTGAGGAAAATGTGTAGCTGGACTTAAATCCAAAGAACAAGCAGATCTAGATGGCAATGTGGAAGAGCTGAGAAGTTTTTAGTGTGTACCCTTGTGACACTCACAGATCAACAGCAGCAAGAGCTCTCCAACTCTTAGGTCCTGAGAAACAAGGGGAGGGGTAAGTTACCAGACCCAGAAGATGAGGGTTCTGTAGAGAGGATGACCTCACTAGGAGCAGGGTCCTCCCAACTAAGACATTTCCAGCCCCCGAGACCTCGCAGGAAGGTGCTCAAGGCGTAAATACCCAGACTTCATTTTCCTGACCCCTCCCAAGCTCTCATCTGGGCTCCTATCATTGACTGAATCTAAAGGAAGTCAAAGGGCTCAGGAACCTAAGATGCGATCGATCCAGCTCAGTCTCTGGAGTGAACAGGGTAAAATTTGACTGAGAGGGGCATATAAAGATTTTATTGGCACTGAATGAATAGGAATTAGCTCAGACCCAATAGGACAAATCTGTGTCGCCATTCTTCATATCACAATCAAATCTGCCTCCTTACTCATCAACCCGCCCCTGAAAAACTTCTTACAGAAGCTTCATTGCCACTCATAAAGATGGAGTTGGTCTGACTAAAGAAAAGAACAAGCTATTAAAAAGAAAATGGAGATACTGAGGCAGGAAACATTGGCACTCCTGCTATGGCAAACACATTTATTTGTTTAAAATCGATAATTCACTCATTCCTACTTTCAGTGGTCTCTCTAGCCAGTTAGCACTATTTTGGCTAGCATATCACTCAGTGTACTCTGGGAGGGAAAAGGTGAACCTCATCTCAAAGAATAAATGATGGTAGGAATGAATATAAGGTACAGGTTCGACCTTTCTTTTGATATTCAGGTATTAGTGTCAATTAGAAAGGAAGATAAAAAGTTCATTTTAGTTTTATTTGCTAGTGTCACATGAAAGCCATGTCTGCAGTTATCATGTTGAGATGAAATTGGTTTGGTAAAAAAGGAAGGGGGTTACTTCTATTTCTGGAAAGGGCAGAAATGTATAGGCAGAATGAGAATTTATAAGATCTGAAAATTGGGTATAAGGAGTTTTGTGGCAATTATATAACAGAAGGGTTATAAAAGGATTAGAAGAGTTGTATAATCTATCTCTCTGGCCTCTGGCAGAATAAGTCATTGTACTATACTGGTCTGAATTATATGTCTCCAATTTTTCAGTTGGCATGATGAGCAGAATTAGATAGTGACATGGGACAAGTCTCAGAGATTTTCCAAAGGCATTTCTTTGAGTTTTCCCTTACAAAAACATTAGCAAATCCTTTCTTCTCAAATTCCCTAGTACTCTCTCTCTTTTTTTAAAATTCGTACTTACTGCAGTGCTGGATACATCATAAGAAATCAATAAATTATTTTTTATTAAAAGTTGCCAATGTACAAACATAGTTCTGTGTCAATATTTATTCAACAAATATATGTGAATTCCCACAAATATATATTAATTCCTGGGCCAGGCCACGCACTAGAGAGAAAGTAATGAAAAAAATAAACATTGTCTCTCCTCTCAAGGGACTTAAATTCTAGTGGGGGAATCTGGTGTTAATCAAAAAGTCTTGTAAATAAATACATAATTGTAAACTGTGCTACAAACCATGAAAGAAAAGAACTGGAAAGGCTGAATGATTTTAACAGGTGCATGGCATTTGGTCTAAGGATCAAGAATATCTTCTTCAAGAAAGTGATGTTTGAGCTGAGATTTGAAGGTAAGTAGGAACCAACTCCTTGAAGAAAGAGGGTATTGCAGACATAAATAAATAAATAAATAAATAAATTTTAAAAAATCAGGAACAATATAGACCCTGAGATGTGAAGAAGCAAAATGAGCTCTGGAAAATGAGAATTTAAGAAACAAAGAAGGGTGACTAAGAGATGAAGATGAGAGGTGGGCAGTGAGTGACCAGATCATGAAGAATCTTGTGGGTTTTTGAGGGTCTTTATACTTGAAGAATAATTGAAAGTCATAACCAGAAGAAGGTCATGATCTACGATGTTTTTTAAAATATCACTTTGAATAGACAACATGAAAGGATGTGGTCAAGGAAGGAGGTGGCATTAGCTGGGACTAGAGTTGTAGCAGCTAGACAGAAGGAAGTAGAGGGGATTGAAGTCCACACTGACAGAACTTGGCAATGCATCAGATGTATGTGTGTTTGCTCGTGTGTGGGATAAAGAGAGCTGTCAAAAATCACAGTCCCGTTTCCCTGCTTTTATAGCTGGATGAATAATGGTGCAATTTTTTTAGAGGCAATATGATGAGTTAAGTTTTTGGTATGTTGGTTCTGAGCTGTCATCAAAACATGCAAGTAGAGGCTGAATAGACAGACAAGAGTTCAATAGAAATGCATGGCAAGATATGGAAGAACTAAGTTAACTTATCCAACAATGCGCCTCCCCAACTCTTTCCCCTTTTGTTTGATTCTACTATACCAGTTGTGTAAGCAACAAGAGTGCTGTCTTCCTTGCCTCTTTTGCATATAAGGATGGTCATGTGACAAAGATCTGGTCAATGCATCATAAGCTTGAGTTTGTTTAGGCACTGTCAGGAAAGATTTGCACCCTGATATATGTACTATCTCACCTTTGCCTTATTCTTTTTCTTTGGATATGGATATGATGGCTGAAGCTTCAACAGCCACATTCCTGCCATAAGAGAAAAGGCAAAAGAATCGTAAAGACTTCATCCATAATATTATTGAAGAGCTGAAACACACCAGCCTAAACTACTTCTAGACTTTATGAAATGAAAAAAAATTCATTTCTGCTACTCTTTTTCTTATTAATTACAACAAAATTCATTTCTAACAAATGTAGATAGAGTTATAATTTGGAGATCAGCAGCATATGGATAATAAATGGAGCCAGAAGCTCAGCACAGACCTCAAAAAATCCAACAATTAAAGCCTGGATAAAGAACAATAAGCAAGAACAGGTAACTGAGAAAGTGTCCAAAAATGTAGGAAGAAAACTAGGAGATTGTATAAAACAAAGAAAATGTGTTATAAATGTTTGAAAGATGAAAGAGGGTATAATAAAAAGGAATGAGTGGTCAATGATGTCAGATGATGCTGTTAGCTGAATCCTAAAATATCTACTAGATTTAGCGACATGAAGATCAATGGTGACTATGATGACAGCCATCACAGTAGAATTAGTGGAGTGGGGTAAATAGAAAGAGTAGGCCAAGAAATAGAACTAAGGCATAAAAATAACTTTTTTGAGAGGTTGGTTAGAAAGGAAGGGAGGGTGGCAGAGGAAGTTAAGTGGAAAAGTTTTTTTCTCTTTGCTTATTTTTCAAATGGGAGAGATTGAAACATGTTTAAATGTATGTGTCTAGGATCACCCAGAATATATGAAGAAATAGAAGTGAGAAAAGGTTATAGACAGTATCAGATTCCCAAAGAAGTGAGGACTATTGGAGATCATAGCATAGGAAGAGAGACTGACCTTAAAATGTCAAAAATATGGATTCACAGAGTCAGATAAAATCTGACCAATGAAACAATCTACACATAGCCATGCACTTAGAAGATGGTCACTGTTGCTTTCTGGAGGTACTGATTATATAATTTATAATATTAAAAAGGGACCTCTGTAGAAATATGGAGAGTTCCCAAGGTAATTTTGGTATATTGCAGGACAAATTCAGCAAACCTGCTTTGCAGCTGCCTTCCATTAAGTGGTGCATATTTCATACTATAAGATCTATCTCTTAATCCACTTTGATGGGTATAAGATATTGTAAGATATAGTACTCCATCTTACCAAGGGGTCTACAGCAGTCTAGAATCTCACTCTCAGTCTTAACTTGGTGGGAATGATGGTCAGTTGTGTATTGTCGACTTGGCCAGGTTACAGTCCCAAGTTGCTCTAATCTAGGTGTTGCTGTGAAGGTATTTTGTAGATATGACTGAAGTCCATAATCAGTTAACTTTAAATAAAGAAGATTATGATGGATAACACAGGTGGGTCTAATCTAATCAGTTGAAGACCCTAAGAGCACAGTTGAGACTCCCCTGGATGAAGGAGAAACCCTGTTTTTGGGCAGCAGCTTCAGCCCCTGCTGAGAGGTCTAGCTGGCCCATCCTGCATCTTACGCTGAGGGATTCAGACTTGCCTTGGCAGCCTCCACAATCGTGCAACCAATTCATAGTAACAAGTTTTTAAATATATATCTCCTTTTTCTTGGTTCTGTTTCTCTGGTTGAACTCTGACTGATGCAGTCAGCATATCACAGTGTAAAATCTAGCCCACAGTCTTACAGGAAACCTGATTTGTCAAAAATACCAAAGGTGGGCAGAAAGCTGAAATGGTTAACTAAAATGCCAGGAATACCTGTGTACAGTAAGAAAATTAGTTTACAAACACCAGAAATACCCAGAACCCATGTGATTGGCACATTTCCACCCCCCCACCCCATAACCAAACACATCATCATCATCATATCTACAGAGTTAGGCACAGAGGTTGGGGCAGTTGAATGCTGAACTGCTTCATGCATCCATCTTCTCTTTTCTTGCCAAAAGAAGCTGAAATAAAGTCCCTTTAATAAAGTTTTCTCCACCAAAGGGTGCTACAATGGCCATTAACAATATCTGCCTCTCTGACCTGCTCTTTTCAAACTTACATGGCTAAGCAGTCCCTTTTTATAGATATGCTTCTTTATATATGTCGATACTTCTATGTTCAAGCAACTGCCTCACTGGCCTGGGCATCTTTCTATCTCCTCAGGTGGTCCTTGTACATTTCCTCTGATCCCACTCTGTACTGATGTTACAAGTTGGCTCCCACAGGACAATGATTTTTCCCCACTTCATGAAAGCCCACCAAAAGCTTTTGTGAAATTAGCACTGCCGTCCCAGACAGGAGGGTTGGGGCTGTTGGGAGAAGATGCTTTCATCATCCAGAAAGTTGCAGAAGAGACTGTGGCTCTCAGGTTGGCCTCTCGTTCTGAAAACTAGTTGGGCTCCAACATACAATCCATACACCTTTTACTTCTCTCACTTTTCCCACTAGAATCAGTGTTTAGAACATGCCGAGCTATTTGTTAATGGTTTTGCATACATTAATTTCTGTACTCCCTATAAAAATTTATAAGCTCATCCTCATACTGTGGATGGGAAATCAAGGCTCTGAACTTAAGCAGGTCACCCAATATCATGTACCTAGTAAAACATGGAGATGAGGTTTGTGCCCAGGCCTGCCTGACCCCAAATCCAGTGTCCTCCTTCATAATACTTTATGTCTGTTCCTTTAACAGTTGAATGTATTCAGTGTGAGTCCACATGGAGTCCTCCTGGCACCTCAGAGTATTGTTTATTTAATTCCAAGGCATGTTTCCTCCTGGTATCCTGTAGAATCTGATATGTTAAGCAATGTTTTCATTTCTAGTCTCATTTTTTCACTACACGATTGCATTATGTTGAATATGTTTTTTTCTTTGTTGGGGTAAAATGTATATCAGTTCTTTATAATTTCTTATCCTTCTTTTTCTTCCCGTATATTCCCTAGTCACTATCATACCAATTCAAAAGAGAGCATATGATGCTTTGAGTTTCAAATTAGTCATCAGGGTATAAATGTTTCAATCTAGAAAAACATCCACAATTTTTCACTATTTTTTAGATGATATTTTACTTTGAAAATCATCCCCCAATTGTAATGCATATTTATCCTAGCCAAAGAATTTTTATATACTTTATTTTGCATGATCTTTAACAGTATCTTTAGGAACACGGTAAATCAGACCTTGTTTTTCTCATTTTGTAGAACAAGAAGCAAACATAAAATTTTTGGTAAAATAGAGTAGATATATGTAAATTTACCTAATAATGCCTATTAAGGCTAATTCACTGAATTCATTGAATTGAACCCATGGAAGCTTAATGGAGAAATCAAGCCATTGATACAACCACATAATGGTGAGAACAAACAAATCAAATCAGTGTGAATAGTCCCTGAAAGGAAAATGTTAATTCTCCTATTACACCAACCTGATCTTAGTTAAACTAGACTTTATAGCCCAAAATTATGTCTTTTGGCCTTAACTCTTGAGTTTTTCTGTATACTTTTGTGAGGTTAAGCGTAGAGGGAGAATTAAGCTTAGAATGCATACATTTTTCAAAAAGTAACAAAAAAATTTCACCAGGTAAAGAAATACTCTGAAAATCCCCTTAAGTTTCATATTTTTTTATTTTTCCTCCTTCTCTTTCTACCTACCCAACCCACATTATACTCCACGTTCATACACACTGTATCACACACATAGCCACATCTCTATAAATAACTCGGCTATGATTCAAGCACTGAAGGATATTAGAATAGCTCATTGGCTTTCTTGAGTATACTCTCCTCTCCATGCCATTGAGCTTTCTTTGCTGATGAAAAGAAAAGACCTTTGTTTTTTCTCAGGCCCAAGTATTGAGGGTTTTTATTTGAAAACATCACGAAGGACATCAAGTGTCTAAGAGAATTGCATGCAGTTAACCACAAACTGCACCACATTCAGATTTAAAACATCTTCCAAACCATTCCTGACTGAAATGCAATGCTGATGTGGAGACTTCCAAGTCTGTGCTGGGCTCCTTCACCCAGTATGTGTAGAGACGTGAGCATGCCTCTGCACAGAAGTACATCTGTGTGCTTTCTCAATAATGTGTGTGGATGGCATTAGTGGGCCACGAAGCTACTTAGTTTATCATGAGCCATTATCTTGAAACTATTTTGATTGAAAAATTTTTAGGTTTTTGTGATTTTGGAAATTAAAAAAAAAAAGGAAGAAGAAATGGCCAAAGAAGATGAAGTGAGAAAGGAAAGAAAAGAGTCATGGAAAGGAGGTCACCATCACTTCAATCTGATCCGGATATCCAACCTTAAAAAAAAAAGTTCAAACTCCAAACCCAATAACCAAGAAAAACTCCAAGAAAACAATAGATATTATAAGCTGAAAGTGTTCCAGATCTGTCTGACTAAGAGCCTCCTGAGGATTACAATGCAGTCAATGTTGCTTTAATTAAATTTAATGCTGTGTGAAATGCACTCCAAGAAACTTTGATGAATGACTGGGGCAATTCACGGAGCTCACTAAAGGGCATCCAGCCCTTGCAGGGGTGTCAAGCCACGATGAATTGGTTAGTACAGGCATGTTTATAGACTGCCTCGGGAACCTTGTATCTGTGTGGTAATGTCAGAGATAATGTTATGATTCGCTGGACCTGAGGGGGCTTTGATGACACGGTTAATGAGATGTCCCAGAGAGGATCCCAGCAGGTTGTGCTCAGACCTCCCACATCAAACGAGGCAGCCTGGCCCCTCCAGAGCTGCTGCCCTCCAAATCCCTCAGCTGGCCTTTTCTTTCCTTAGGGTCTTTTTCCCCCTTTTCTTTTTTTCCGCTTCTTAGTCAACATTCTCTTTGTCTGGCTGTTGAAATTCAAAAGTTGTTAGTTTTTAATTTGGCTTCTTGTTGACCTGACAGTGAACAAAAGCTTTTCTGGGATTGTGTGGAAACTGGAAAGAAAAAAAAAAGATGCTAGGGAAAGGGTAAAGAAAAAAGAAAAAGGTCTCCTGGTGAGAGACGTAGCTCACAAAACTACTCTACTCAAAAAAAAAAAAAAAAAAAAAAAAAAAAAAAAAAAAAAAAAAAAAAAAAAAAAGAAAGAAAGAAAGAAAGAAAAAAAGAAAAAAGAAATGTTTTCTTCCCGTGGACTTTGGTGATAAAATGTTGTCATATGGTTGGAGGCTGTGATAAGGAACTGAAATTTCATTTGTTTTACTCAAATCTAAAAAAAGAAACATTTAGAAAATCAATTGATAAAAATTAAAAGTGTGTTAGCCAAAGCAAGCAAGCACATAAGCAAGTGATTCATTTATAATTATAAGGGAGATAGTTGTACTTTTAACAATTTTTCTCCTCATTAGAGTTCATGGGTAGTAAAAAAGTCCTGCTGGGAATTGAAGAAAGAAATAGTAACTGGTAAATAAACATGCTTGGAATATATTCTCTGCAAAAAGTCCCCAGACAGGAAATGAACAGACAGTATTACCTCATTAAAGGGGATATGCACAGAAGGGATAACAGAACTGTATCAAATAACTGTTCCTGAGAAAAAAGTTGTTTTGTTTATTTTATACTTTAAAGACATTCAGAAACATTTGCCTATCTAAATGTAGCCAAATACTTCCTCCTTTGGGAAGAAGCAGTCTTTATTATTAATATTTTAATATTTTTATAGAAGAACAGAGGGAAAGTATAACTCTTGTGTTTAAATTTTATGAATATACTTGCTACTACCATTTTTCTTACTTCTATATAAATCATTTGAAAATTTATAGGAAAAACAAATGACCACATTTCTTTTTTTCTATTATATCCTTTTAAAGTTCTTTATAAGTGCTACTGAAATTTTCTTAATTCTTTATCACTGCGGGGTGAGTGAACTATCAATGTAGAAAGGCTCTTTCGGTAAGTGACATTTAGTTAAAAATATACTTGCTTTTGCCTAATAGCACTATAATGAGGTTGAAATTAAATCACAGGGACAAAAGTGCCACACATGATTTGCTTGGTTGTTTCCTAAAGGGAACAGAAAAGAAGCAAGGAGCTAATCTATTTTAAAATAAGTCTAGCTGCAGGATGGTGTGACGAAATAATCTTTGTACTCATTAAGGATCAATTAGTGTTTCTGTGAACTAGACTCTTCCCTGCAATTATAACACAAAGGACAGAAGATCTCAGACAGCTGGATGGAAAATTTATACCTCAGTAGTAAGGTAAAAAGAGTAATTTTTAAGGTGAGGCAGTATTATTTATTACAACAAAGTTGATGTATAGGTTAGTAAAAAAAAATTAATTGGTGACTGCTTTAGTAAAGAAAATGATTTTAAAATATTAAACGTTCTTTAAAAGGGAAAGTAAAAATTAAATTTAAGTGATCAATAGAGTAGGATATTTAATAGAAGAACTGGAGGTAAACATACCTTTCACATAAGGAACAACTTATGAGAAGGTCCCCGCCAAGGGTATTTGCTTGTTGTAGATCTACGCCGGGCTCAAAGCCCTGACGATGGGCAAACTACCTGTGTGTTCAAATTTAACACAGTATCAGACAGTGTCAGGCGGGACTCTTTCTTTTGAAAGGACACAGAGTCCATACCAACCTTGCTTAAATAAACTTTCAGAAAAAGAAATATATTGGCTTATATAAGGAAAGTCTAGGGAAAGTTATGCTTTTAGGTAGGGCTGCATTCAGATTTCAGACAGTATTCTCAAACTAGCTTTCTCTCTGCTGTTCCCAATATAGCATATTGATTTCATTTATAGTTCCACATGATCACAAGATAGCTGCAGTTGTTCTTGCCTATGATTTTTTCATGTCCATGTCAAATGGGTAAGTCAGATCTGAGATTCACTCTGACTTCATGAGCTTAGATCATGTACCCACCCCTGAGCTGCTGCCACCAGAAGAATTTGATACATTAGTTGACTCAGGGCTGGGTCACCCCTGGATTATGGAGTATCATCCCACACAAATCCCATGGGCTCGAAATACAGGGGGTGCATACCCCCAAAACAGTTTCGCATATGCAATGGAATAAGGGATGCTCTGTGATAAGGAAGCAAATAATATTGACTCCAAGATATCATATGTCACCATTCTTGCGGTAACTATTCCACCCTTTTTGCAACTTGCAAAATTTACCCATATGGGTTTGGGCTGATAGCAATGAAAGTTAAGGAGGCAATGTCTCAGAATGGAGTTAGGAGAGAGTACAAATTGCTTAACATGTTTAATACCTAAGTATAGTTGTATAAACACTCATTGTAGTTACAAAGAGCAACACGTAAGTGGGTAACAAAGTACATGGTGATGTTGTTATCATTAGAAAAGTTAGCTTTAGCTTATCAGCCTCCTGTTATATTTTGTGCATTTCTTTTCAAGATTTTAGTAGTAAAAGCCATAGGGAAAAAGAAAAAAATGAGGTGGTGGCACTTGGGTCTTACTAGAGCAGGTAGCCAGAGTGTGACCAGACAAGGACAGAGCAGTAGGATAGTCACATCACTGATGCACCACAAAGTGACTCTATAAATGTAACATAGACCAGTGGTGAAGACAAAAAGAGATCACAGGCACAGATGGCATGAGGTGAAACAAAGCCGCGTATGAGAAACGGACATGAACTGTAAATATTTTAAAGTATGCACTACAAATACATAGAGTTCAAGAGTTTTCTGGATCTGAACCAAGACCAGGAAGTCCTTGACCCTAGAAAGTGAAGTCTCATAAATTGCAAAAAAAAAAAAAATCAGGTGAAGAAGCAATTAATGATAACAAATAGAAGGCCTTGATGTGAAACTAGGTGTTGCATTCATTTACATCCAGCTTCAGATAGTACTTTTGTAAATGTTAATATGTCAATAAGAAAGCAACTGTTTATTAAAATATTAAAAATTATTAATTGTAGTGGGTTTTAAAGCAACATTAGAACTAGTTAGCTCATGTTTATTCATCTCACCCCTCTCTCTGGTAGCAGGTACACAGTTGCAAGCATTGTACCCTAGAGAAATTAAACATCTTGAGGAGAGTAAGCATTACAAACTCAGTGCTAATTCAGTGACTGTAAATGTCACGGGTGTATCTACTACACTGCTAGTTTTGGCTGCCTTACTTTTTTCTTAACCATTCTAGACTCTCAAAATGAACAGCTTTCACATTTTTGTTTTAATCCCAAAAGTTTCTATTCTTCAGAATAATAAAGATCTTTGATATGTAATAATCATGGTAATCAAATGAGGTAGCATATATTCCATCACAAAGCACCTAACACAGGGGAGTAAGTCACTTGGCAAGTGACTCCAAATGGTCAATTATATAGCCTGCAACAGTAGGGGTCTTTTGAAATTTATGGATTAGCGACAAAGGTAAATATAACCACCCTGGAAAGACCCAATGAAGTTTATAATTTAGCTCCACAGTTGACTGTAAAGTTCTGAAGGCACACATTTATACTTAAAAAACTAGAATTAATTAGTTATGTTTATTCTAACCCATAATCCAGGCTGTACAAGATGAAGGTCTGACCAAGTTACGTTTATTTTCCTCAAAGCTAGACACCATGAAATCCATACAGAGAAAGCATTAGATTTAAAAAATTGAAAAATAGGAAGAGGAGAGCTTTTCTTTCAAAAAATAGAAAGATGAGAACTTGGAGTTCCTGAAAACTGATATTTTGCATGTGGTTCCAAAAATGTGGTCACCTGCTTGAGTTGGATTTTAAAGAAGAGTAAGGACAAACAAAGATGGGCATGCTAGGTAGAAGGATCAGTAAGCACAAAAGCATAGAGATAAGGCTTCTATATTGGCACAGAATAATATGAAATGTAGAATAATATTAAAATATTATTGTGGGAACACTGATGGCAGAAGAAGTGATGGGTAGGAGAAAAACTGGTTGGGTAGACAAAAAGGATTGTCAACATTTCACTCTCTATTCTGTGGTAGCTTAGTGTTTTATATAGCCTCAAATATTTGAAGAGGAAATTTGAAGAGAGAAAAAAAATTATTTTCTGTTTAAAGAATGAGATGGGACCAGGAAGAAGACCACAGGTAGGGCAGCACTGTATAGGTCTTTGTCATAATCCAGTTTGCACCTGGTGAAGGCTTGACTGAGGAGGCAAAGGCCATGGTATGGAGAAGAGGTGATGGACACAGAAGGTAAGTGTTAAAGTTTCCAAAAAAAAACTACCACCACAGTGAAATTCTTTTTCTCTAACAGAATCTTGCATTCTTACTAGGAACCACTGCAGGGATGTTTTATTGAAGCAGAGTCCCTGCCCTTCACCATTCACTCAACCCACTTGGCATAACTTGAAAATCACTGTGAAACTACCAAGTTTTCGTAATGGTCTGAATGTGGGCCTAAGGAAGTCAGAGTGACCTAGGGGCCTCTGGTTTCCCAATTTAGGCAACTTGGTAGGTGGAGGTGCTCTTCCACAGGGAGGGAACATAGGAAGAACAAGAGACTATCCTCAGTTCTACCTACTGAACTCCTTTCTCCTTGTCCCCAATTTGTTCTTCGTTCAACCTTTCCACTTAGATTTTACAATGAAAACTGTTACCAGGGCAGAAACTTTGGGCCAGTTAGAAAAATGCTGACAAAAACAAACAAAAAAGAAAGTGGTCAGGGGGAGGCTGGGAGTAGTGTGGGAAGTTAAGAAACCAAAGAACTAGTGTGTGAAGCCCATCGACATGGACTAAGAGGTATGGGGGATGATGAGATAGGGTGCATGGAAGAGGGAATATGTGGGGCAAAAGTGGGACAACTGTAATGGCATATTCAGTAAAATACCCCCTCCCCAAAAAAAGAAAAAGAAAAATGAAGTTACTATGAAATCTAATGACCTCAAAATTCAAAAACTAACACTAACAATAAAGCCATATTTTCTAGAAATACACAAATCCTAATGTCCAAAGTCAATTCTTATTTTCAAGTTACTTTTTCAATGTAGTTTAAATTTATTTTTTTTAGCTAAATTCTAGTTATAGTAATTACATGGTATATGTGTGTATATGATGTGTAACATCAATTTTTATATATAAATATATACTCATTTAATATAAAGTGTTTTTGTTCATTAAATCAATCATTTATCCACCAAGTGCTGACAAAGTACTTACCCATGTACCAGAGATACGGTGGTGGACAAATGCAGGTTGATTCTCTTCTCTCATGGAGTTTACATTCTAGTGAGTTGAAAGCCAATCATTTCTTGATTGTACTTCAAGAATAAGGTCTGTTAGAAAAGGGAAGCCCATTATCCACTCTACCATCCCTATCTGGCAGTGCTTGATGCAGTGTTATAACTTGCAGCAACATGATAGGGATCACAAGGGCCACAGAGTTGGGCAGTGACACCAGAGAGATGGAGTGATTTGGCTTTTATGTCTCTTATCAGCATTGCTTTGCACTTTGCATCAAATCTTGATGTGGATTGTCGGCCTCCCTTCAACATCAAAAAGGTAATACATGCTTTAGTTTTATCGAAACTTGGGATGTTGGGCAGGTAAACGATTACTAACTTTGGCTTGAAGATGATTGAGTGACAGTGACAATGGCAGTGAAATTGCCTCCCACTGGACTGTGTTTTACATGGAAATGTGTGAGTTGCACACCACCTCTCTGTCTCTCTTCCTCTGCCCCTCCTTTCTCATATGCCTCCACATCTGTACACAGATTGTCCTTTTTTGCATTTCTTTATTTTTTATAGGATGATAGAACTAGGCCTGAAAACCAGAATGGGTTTCAGATTCTGTTCCTGGTGATTCATTTTTCTTAAATTTGTACAGCTTTATCCTGTTTAAATAATTAGTAGAGATTCAGACTACCTATTGCACTTTCTTTACTTCAGCTACATAGCTAAAGTCAGCCATTTCACTCAAGTCGTTGCAATCTGCCAAGTCACCTTGCTATTTCTAACTCAAGATTACTATATCCCTATAGTTCTGATTATTTAATTTCCTCTGTTAAAAAATAAATAAAACCTTTAAAAAATTTCCCATTACCTACATACTCCTTAGAAAACATTAAAGATTCTCTACTGTCATGATCCAATCTTTCTTTCTAGTCGAATCTTTCTATCCCCCCTCCCTCCACCCTTGCTCACATTCTTATTGCCACCTGCATGCACCTTCTTTGATTTTCACCTGCCAAAGTAACTGTGATAATGATGGGGATACCCCACATTATCTCTGGCCTTGAAATCTCTCAAGTAGGCAAGAAACCATCCTATTTGATTCAGTTGGTAGATACATTTCATTTTCCCTTAATATTTCTTTTCTTTAAACAAACATACTTATTTCGGAGCTCCAGATTTGTGTTACTTTTATATGTCATTAGTGTCATGTTTTTAATTCTGGCACAGATAAAATCAGTCTAATGTCATTCTTAGATAATGCTTTCTCATCATGACTGGACAGGAAAATGTGCATTGCTTAAATGGGATTCTGTAGTCTAACCCACACAGGATTAACAAAATACAGAAAGCCCAAATTGCCATTTATGGGCATGAAATTATGAAACACAAAATGAGTAGAGAATTGCATCTCCATGAGGAAAGAACAGAGATTGCTTTAAAGATTCGAATGTTAAAGGGAACTGAATTTACATAATTGTCTAGAAATCTGTATCCTGATTGGCTGTTCCTCTGAATTCTCTGAGCATGATACAGCTCTAGAGAGACCAGAGTAGCACTTGCCACATGGAAGGTACACAATACACATGTGTTTGCTGATTTACAAGGAGCTCAGAAGGAAGGACCAGGAGGGTAGACCCCAAAGTAAACAAAACAAGGAGCACTGATGACGGGATTTGAAGAGAACTGTCTGTAAAAGATACCTCAACCACCTGCAGTTCCACCAGAGTTACCCCTTTAAAAATACTTCACCTTCTTTTCTTTCTGTATTTTCCACAGGGCCTTATAATAGGCAAAGGGCAGTCCTTCAGGTTTTTCCTTTGAAGCCTGGAGGAAGCAAAAGACTTGTTTCTTAAAGGTTCATTTACAGCTGCAAGAATAGCCCCTGTTTCACCATCCGGCTGTGCCCAAATTGAGGGGTTCAGATTTGTTAGGCTTATGCTGGAAGTCCCGTACCCTGCTGCACACTCTTGTGTAATGTTTTAGGCCCAGGAATTCAGGACTGAGACCATTTGGATTCAAGTGCTGACATCATTTACCCTCCATCAGACCTCAGGCAAATCGCTTGATCTCTCATTTTCTGTTTCCTATCTATAAAATTAGGATTAAAACAATGCCTATTTCTTAAAATTGTCACAATAATTAAATGAAATAATGCATTTGTTTATTAAAGTGATTAAAATAAAACTCAACAGAGTTATGAAAGAGTTAATACATGAAATGTTTTTAGAGCTAAGCCTGGCACATGGTAAATGTTCAATAAATGTAAACTATTTATCATCATCATTGTGTTAAGTGTTCAACATTTTGTAAAGTGGATAGAAATATTAGCTATTTTATCATTATTTTTCCAAAGCTTGTTATTCTAGCCATATCATTTTTCACTAATTCCTTTTTCATGAGAATATGTGCTTGGTTAGTAAGATGCACTATTGGTTGAAAATCTTAATAGTAACTGTATTTTTTTTCCAGGTGGAAATTGTCTGCTCATATCTTGATTTTTCAGGGGAAGAAAAAGAGGGATATCAAAAAAGATATGTGTCTGTATAGGTTTCTCAATTACACCGTTTTCATGCCCTGCTTCTTGTTCTTTTTGCCTTTCTAAAATATTTGCTTTTGGCAGGTAATATTTAACTCCAGTTATTTAAATGATATCATTTCTAAGTAGCCTTCTATACAGCACACATGAAATATGGAAAGTTAAAAAAAGTCCCAAAATTTTGAATACAAGCAAATTTTATTTCATTTACTCAAAAGAGGGACTATATCTGCCTTTATTTCTATCATCCATACACTGTCACCCATGACAGACATCGCTGATCGACGGGTGCAACCATTCACACAGTCTTGGTTACAGCTTTGGAATCCACTCCAACACAGCACACCAGGATACTGCTGCTAATAAATAATAAGATAAAACCAAATGGGCAAAATACAGTCCCTTCTCGCCAAAAATCACATACCTAGATAGCAGCAGAGTTAGATCTAGCAGGCACTGTTTCCAGTGTGGGGATTCATTTTTACAACACTGTGTGAATAAAAATGTGCTTAAAACAAATTCCATGAGACTCTCCAAAGACATTTCTATCTTCCAGAGTGAATTGTATAAAGAAAAAGCTTAAGTCACGTCTCATGTGAAGTTTGCTCTGGGCCTTTTTCCCTACAAGAGTCTGTGGACTGGATAAAAATCTGTGATTTTACTTATTTCATATCCCATTTTAGCTTTCATGACAAATCAGCCGATTTTTAACAATCCATGGGAAGATTTTTTCTGTGTCAAAAATGGAGTTGACTGATGAGCCAGAGACTTATTTTTGTCTTCAGCGTTGCCAATGGTAACATTAGTGAAATAATTTTTGCACTTAACCGGCTCCCTGAGCTTGCTTGCCCACCATGGAGCTTCTTTGAAAGTCTCCCCCACCTGCTTCTCCAGCAAGTTCAGTCCTGGGTGCTACAGTTTTTACTTGGCTGCACTGAAAGGTCTAGCAAGTGTCATGTCTGCTGTTGCCTCAGGATTCAGGTTCAGGGAATGTTTCCTTAATTAGCCAGTGACATCAATCTGAAACAAGTCCAACAGACTCTCTGGCAAGAAAACCAGCCAGTATCAGGAAGGAGCAATATTAGAAGGTTGTGTAGTCATCAGGTGTAATGCAGAGAATGGCTCTGAGAACTGGAGAGAAAGAGGGAAACTGCCTTGTACGATGCAGAATCTCATTGGATTTTGTTGTGAACAATGGCATCTATTTCTTCTGCCTCTCACAATACCAGACCTGATATACATGAGTTATGGGAAAGGGGGTGGTACAAAGGGAGCATTGACTCTCCCTGCAACTCCATCAGCAATTAATAAGAAATAAGTAACATGTTGTTGAGTAGTAGCTGATGTCAGGCAACATGAATTCCTGTTGAAGCCAGTATGTACAGTATGTATGATATCACTACTTCCAAAAAATACCCCAGGATGGAACAGTGGAAGTGTGGCAGTGGAGGAAAACAGATAAGGAGCCTTGTTTCAGTTAGGAGGTTGGGAAGGTGACCTTAGCTGAAACGAACGACTATTAGGTCCAGGCTGGGTTGGCAGCTGGTTGGCTGGTGAGTAAGTAGTAAATGGATCTTGAAGTAGAAATTCTGAGTCTGAAAACATTGAGCTCAGTGTGTTTCAGGAGAAACAGAGCAGGCTGATGTCTTAATTTCCTAGGT
Source organism: Mormoops blainvillei (assembly GCA_004026545.1). Lineage (NCBI taxonomy): Eukaryota > Metazoa > Chordata > Mammalia > Chiroptera > Mormoopidae > Mormoops > Mormoops blainvillei. The sequence continues at coordinate 152,732 of PVJD01001342.1, forward strand.
CTATATCAGGCTGATGCACAACAATCTTCAGGAAATTGTTTGCTGGGCCCCAATTTTCTTATCTTTTAAATAAGGTTAATATTGTTGCAAAAGCAGTTTTAGACTTATAGAAGCAATTTGAAGTGTGAAGGAGAAGCGCTCTCCAAATGCAAGTAATATGGTTTTCAAATGTGTTATTTTGGTATTTTGAAAGCTAAAGGAGTTCCTTGGTGAAGTCTTTCTCTTTCATAAATACAATCAGAAATGTTCAATTTCTGCACACAGAAGTAGGCAGCTACAACTAGGAAAATAATTCTGTGATTCCACACATTTCCTTGACAAGTCACAAATGGGTTTTAGTGACCAGCTGCAGCGTGTGTGTTAAATTCAAATAATTCATTCCTGGCACAGTTATTTTTTACATTCCCTTGTATTCGGAAAAAAAATAAATTATGCTGGCCTACCATTATACATTGTAAAAGCGATAGATTATATCTGTTTGGAGAGGATATTGCATGCTAAATGCATAAAATTAAATGTCAATAAATTCAACAGTGAGTTTCACTTGTGATCAGTGAGGGCGAACCTTCTCTGGATTTTTAGTCAGCAGGTCGGCTAAGACTCCCTGGGAATTTTCTTATCTCATAAACCACAGGAAATGTAAAATGGAGATGATTGTTGATTACTTTCCAGGTACTCAAATGGAAACTAGCTTTTAGAGCTTTGGTTGATCTAGAATTCTTCCCCCCAACTCAAGGGTCTGGAACCAATAACAGTAAGACAGACAGACCGTCAATCTGCTTAGTACATGCCTGGTTACCAGAAGGGACATTTTCTCTTCAGGCCAAAGGATATCCTCACATTGGATTGAATTCTTATCATCCTAAGGACCACTCAACAAAGAAATACATTTTAAACTTATTTTATCTCTATGCTTTTTAAAGTCCACGATCATGCAAATACATCCTAATGCAAAAAGGAAAAAAAAGAATGTGTCCAGAGTGAGTAAAGTGAGGGATGTTTCAAAACTGTTATAAGAGAGTAATGATGAATATTATCACACTGGAGGTAGTTTGATAGAAAAAGATCATTGGGTGTTTGCATGTAGCCCCTGACTAAATCAATGTAGAATTTCTCCCTACCTAATTAATCTTAAATTAAGCATTTCTACTGTTTACTATGATTACCTCATCAGACAAGCTGTTTTGGCGTCTGTTTTTCCTCATGCTAAAAAAGGTTCTCTTTTACTTCAAAAGTGAGTTTTCCTCCTCTTAAGCTCAGTTGTTTGGCCAATTCTATCCAAAATAAATACTGCTTTCTCACCTATTAGCTGTTTAAGGCTGAGTTGTGTCTTTAAATGCATGTGCACGACTCTCAGGGCAGACTTTTGACTTCAGTGGGAGCTCTGAGTCTTTGAGGGCCTGATTTGACCCTGTGTTTGTGCTAAGTATATAAGTATTTATGTAATGTTTTCATTTCCTGACCCGCTCAGTATCATTTCTTTGGCAAAATATATTCACTTCCCTCACATTTTCCCCATCTGTTATATTCTTAAATCTGTCTATTACTTAGCTTGTTTTCTTTTCATCTTTTTTAGTCTGGATATGGTTTTCCAAGGACAATGCATGGATATGCACGTGGAAACCAAAAGAATATACAGCATTTGTTTTCTGCTGTACAAATATGTACATTATCTAGTATAGCACCTGGCTTTACATATAATAAGATATGCATTCATATACAGATTTTGCCTTTACACATATCTCCATGCTAATAAAATGAATATATCCTTTCCTTGTTAGAGACAATGAGTTCTCTATTTTTTAATTTTATGGGAAAGAACTTGATATGATCGAGAACTAATAATCGGGGTTTTTTTGTTTTGTTTTTTTCATTTTCCTTCTCTCGGTCTAATTCTGGGATTTATCTAGATGGAGAGATTTTTCACTTTTTCTTTAGGTGAATTAGTATTTGATTTCCCTTTGTCCCCAAATAGTATGTTTTGAAAGTATTGCTTGCTTACTATCCTGAAAGACTTTAACATTCAAGAAAACAGCAAACAGGTATCAGGCATCTGTAGAATCATTCTGGATTCCAGGTGGGTATTGGAGACACAACAAATGAAAAGCCCCATTTTAATATATTTGCCTGCTCTTGTTTTCTCACTTGACTTCCCAATCTAATTTCTTTGCTGCCAAGGGTTCTCACTCATATCACCATTTAAAATTTAAAAGCAATATATATTTAAATGCAAAACAATGTGCTTACATGGAGACTGCCACAGTGGAAAGTATGACACTGGGTTTCATTTCAGAGAGTTCTGGATGATCTCCCGAGTGGTAGAGCCAGAAGTAAGAAATGTTAGATCATTCTAAATGACTGGAAATAAAACAAATAGTATTTCCTGTTTAATCATGGTCTGCATCTTTCCACATTTGGGAATTTTTGTTCTTATTCATTTGCTCTTTACCAGCTTTCTTTTGATTGACCATGGTTGCTGTGAATAGCAGAGAGAGCAATTTTCAAATTTATTTTAACAGTAGGCGAGGTTATAAGTCACCCATTTTCACACTTTGAGGAAACAGAAAAATCCAATTAGTAATGTGCCTGCATTTCAGGTTTCCTTTAAAAGTCTCCCTATTGACTCAAAACACCCTTTTGAAATCTTGTGATTGTCTGGAATGATCATGCAATTCAAATGGGGAATTTTTTACTCAACATCCCATCTTATCAATCCACTCAGGAACACCCTAGTAGAGCAATCAATTCCAGGGAACTTGCTGCTCTACAACCTTCTGCCACAAGGGCTAACAACAAAGCCAACAAGTGAAAAACTCAATACAAATGGAAAATATTTTTTATCATGAAGCATGAATATTTACCAAGAATGTTGGTATGTTGTGTAACAGTAGTTTTTAGAATACATTAGTTTATGTCTGGGGTCAATAGTCAAAAGTGTGCTCCCAGAACAAATATCAAATTATTCTGTCAGTGAAATAAGTGAGTGGTCTACAAAATGGATAACTTTGAATACATCTATTTCAACTGTTTCAGTCTTTGTTTTGTTTAAATATGCCCTCAAAAAAATGATATTCTGCCCTTTCCTATGGGAACAACACCAGTAGTTACATGAAATAAACCTACTTGTCTGGTGTATGCTTTTTTCCCTTCTCAGAAATTTCAAAACTGGCATGTATGTGTGCATGTGAAGTGTATGTGCATGTGTGAGCCCATACAGTGTCTGAGTGCCATATACATTTCTGAAAAGTTATGTATATGGAAATAAATAGAAATGAAATCATATTTGAAATACTCTATGGAAAATCAATGTAATGTAACTCCTCTGGGAATTACTTTTAAGTGAAACCTACTTTAATAATGTAGTTACCCCCACAAGTATACTGGATTCATAGACGGGGATTTTTTTTTTGAACACTGTATTTTCTGTAATTAGTTATGGCAATGTAGAAATACTGATAAACTTTGAAACTAGAAAACTGAAAAGTAACATGGAATATTTGACATTAGCTTCTAGAAAGAGCATCAGTATTTCTGTAGCTTACTGAGGCCAGCATTAAAAATAAGGAATATGAACATGAAGCCCAATTACCTGTGAAATACAAACTAAATATTTAAAGGTGATAATGCAACATCATGTCAGAAACTGACTCTCAAATTATTCAGATAAAAACATAGTCCTTAATACTGTACTTGCAACTTCTCTGTAAGTTTGAGATGGTTTCAATTTTTTTTAAACTTAAAAGCATACCTACCCCTGAGGAAAAATAGAAAACATTTATTTATATACACAGATGCATAAATTACATATGTAAATATTTGTAATATAAACAGTAATGTCATGTAAACTGATTCTTAGGCTTTACCTTCAGAGGTCCTATTCAGTTATTTTTACATACTTAGAGAAACTTATTGTTCTTTTTACAAATCTCCCAGGTGATGCAGGTACATACATTGACACCCATCTAAAACTCCTTTAATCTATCTCCACTCCTCCATTTTGCAGAAGAGCAAACGAAAGAGGTGATAGTATTTGTTCAAGGTTATATAATTACATACTGGAAGACCCAGTATAATGTTATTGACACTTAAATCTTATTAAGTACTGGCACATATTATCTAGACAAATTGACAAATAAATAAAAATATATTATTACCATTTTACAGAAAAAGAGGATAATCTTTTTAAAGATTTTATTTATTTTATTTTAGACAGAGGGGAAGGGAGGGAGAAAAAGAGGGAGAGAAACATCAATGTGTGGTTGCCTCTCGCACTCCCCCTACTGGGGACCCAACCTGTAACCTAGGCATGTGCTGTGACTGGGCAATTGAACCGGCAACCCTTTGGTTATCAGGCCGGTGCTCAATTGACTGAGCTACACCAGCCAGGGCTAAAAAACAGGATTATAATGCGTAAAAAGTTGCCAAAGGTCAGACAGCTGGTAAGAGACAGAAGCAGAACTTGAATCCAGGTCTGCTTTGTTCCGAAGCATAAGCTCTTACTATCACGTCATGACGTGTCTAGTGCCTAGTAGGTGGCCATAAATGCTTTTGAATTAATGAATATTGTATGGTGTCTCAAGGGCATGTTCATTGATAATCTTTTCTGTAAGTTTGCAAGTCATAGGAAAAGAGAAACAATTTGATTTAAACTCGCCAAATAATGGCTTGATTATTATCATCTATGTCTTTCTTTTTTGGCATTAGTCGTTGGTATGGAAATGCAAGTTTGGATGGGGCACACCTTCGGCACAAGATACTCAATATTAACCAAGCAAGTATTTAGCGTGGCAGTATTAGATGCTAAAAAGTGTTACATAACTTTATCTACGTCTTTAATTCTAGCAAAGATAAAGAGTATTGTATTAATTTTCAAAAGTCTTGATTCTATTGTTTAGTTAGAAAAACTGGCAGAGAGATAGAAAAGGAAGCAGGACACTGAGATGGGACTTTTCACAACTTAAGAATGTGGAAGCAGGGGTGAGTGGAGATGGGAACCACAGAAGTCACAGAGAGAGTCTTCATAGCACTTTTATCATTCTCTGTAAGAATGGTGTTGTATGAAAAAAATTGTAATTTTGGAAATGAAACTGTGCTTTCAACCTTAGACATGAAAGAGAAACATATATATGTTTGTAGATATTGATGAATCAATAGGCACTAAAATACTAATTAAAATGCACTGAAAGAAAATATCTTAAAATAAGGATATCAGCACATTCTCTATAATTAAATTCATGCTGTAAATTAAATTCAACTATTATCATCACAAAAGTTATTATATAAATGTTAAATGAAAAGTATTCATCTTCATGTAAAAACTGTACACCAAAAAACATACTAGAAGTACATTGCAACATTAACTTTTAAATTTAATTTCCTAAAGCAAAGAGGGTGGCACGTCTTCGCTCTCTATAGTTCTTTTAACTTTCCATCTTCTTTTCAAATATTCTTTTTGAGTACTAGCAGAAATGAAAGTGTCATGATTTATAATGTTCAGCCTCACTAGAGGGTATATCAGACATTTAGTGTAAATAATATACTAAATAGAAGTATCCATATAATGTTATACTCATAAAAGAGGCTTAGATGGCAAATAATTCTCATTTAAAGATCCCTGTAGTCCCCCTTTAGTGGTTGTGTGCAGCTGGAACTTACTTGGTGATCAGGGGAGTGGGGTTAGGTTCTATAACAAAAGACGTGCTGAGTTGCTTGTAGCAAACTCTAAAAAATAAAGCATCATTGAGGCTGTATGAAAAATGCAGCCAAACTAGTGCCATAGAGATTAATAAGACTAAGCAGTCAAATGTAACTGATTTATTACATTTAATTTAGTCAGATCTATTATATTCTATATGCATTCTAAGATTTAAAACCCAGCTCTGTCTGCTGGGCCCACGTATACCCTGAAGTATGAAATGTAGTTATTAGCAGATTCTTTGGGTTTATGTTGTAGATGAACTCTCCTGTATTCGTCTAAAGCCTGATGAAGACCTCAGACAACTGAATGTGTGCTGATCAGCACACTGTTATACAGTGTATAGCTATTAAGGTTTGATGTAAGAAAAAGCCAATTGCAGATCATTTCTGGATTTGTTATTGCTAAAGACATTGTTCATAATATACATGATAATTCATGTACCAAATATCTGTTAGTATAAGAGTTACTATACAATTCTCTTTAAGAAAAGTAGAGTTTCCAATCAGATATCAGAAACTAATAATCTTAAAAATGTGTTATATTCATAGTGGGAAACTATTCAGCAATATAAAGGAATAAGCCACTGTTAAGCACAACACTGTGGGTTAGAAACATCACACTGAGATGCCAAAAGAAATCTGTGCAAAAAGTACATAGTGCACAATCCCATTGATATGATGTTCTAGAACAAGCAAATCCGTGTTGAAGGTAACCAGAGCAGTGCGGAATTGACTGGTTAGAAGCGGAGGGACCTGTTTTGAGGTGGTGGTTAAGTTCTACATCTTGATAGGGTGTGCATTTGTTAAATTTCCTGAAATTGTAACACTGAAGGTCTGTGCACTTCACTGTAGACAAATTATCCCGTAATGCAAAAGATACTATAGGAAAAATATGGTTTTATTTTATTTACCTTTTTACCTTTGCTTTCAACAAGGTTAAAGGCTAAATTTTTTTGCATTCTTAAAAACATCTTTATTTCAAGTTATCTTAAACAGTTCACAATAAGCATTACAGAACTGGTATCATGTCCATTCACTAAAATATCCATGATCTGAACACAGCTTGCAAGTTACATGTATGAAAACAGCATTCGAGGAAAGGAAGGCAAAAACCATGCAGATCTTGAAAATTCCTTCATGAGATGCAATATGAAAAATCCCCTTAGTAATAGGGCAGCAGTTTGAACAGAAGAATACTAAATTACTATATTAAAATAATATTTCCCAATCATTAAAAACAAAGCAAAACATGATTGTGAAAAGTACGTGCTTTATATCTACATCCACTAGGCATGATGGGCATACTGAAAGGGACCGAGGAAATACCACAGCTTTCAATTAGCTGCTTTCAGTAATGCAGGAATTAATGTGGTTTCATTTTGCTGTTAAGGCCCCCAGACTTTTGTCATCCTCTTCCTTGTTTAATCTTGAGTTAATGTTACTGTACTTTTTAATTTTTCATATTCTTAATACTCTTATGCCACTACAGCTCATACTAAATGATTTTTAACATTATATGTTTTTAGAATACAATAGGATATGTAGACAGAGGTTGCCCATAGCCTGTAAAGGACAGACACGAGACACCTCGTGAGGAATGGGAGAGTTTGTGCAAGAGAGTCAGAAGAAAAATACAACAGTTTATCTGAGAAAGATGGTAGTGTGTATAAAGTGTTAAAGTGCTTCACTGATGATAAGATAGTAATTGGTTTTTTAGAGAAGGGATTGATGTAGGGGAGATGTCTAACCTTTTTGTTATTTTAGTTATTGTGTCTATGTACCTGAATTTTAAACCTAATGTAGGGTTTTGGTAAAGATTGATTACATAATAGGTTAATTCTACAAGGTGATTAAGCTATTCCCCTGAGGGAGGTAGACAGTTTGGGGAGATGTATTATCTCTTGCAGACCCTTATAGCACCATTTAATCCAGCTGTTCAAACATGAAGTCATTTAAACTGCTTTCTACCACTCAGAAGGAAATTCTAGATAATATGATAATCAGCACTAATGACATGTCCAGTATGACAGGGGATCTAGATGGAGGTTGAGTTGGTAAAGGGTCAGAACTGGGCAGCATAACCAGGGGGTAAGTTTCATCACTGGGCTGAGAAGCAGTTTAAGTGAGAGATTGATCCATAAATAATGAGTCTTAAGAATCATTATCTAGACAGACCCCAGATCACAAACTGAAGGGTACATTTAGGAACAGCTGGAAATATGGATATTTGCTTGCTTACAAGGTGATTCATTGATTCCTGCCATCAAATCCCTGCTATAATTCTTGCTCAGAACTGGTGGATATTAATCACTGTATTATTTTAAAGACATTATTGAGTTTTGCCTATTGTTTTATCATTAGGACCTTCTACCTTCTTTGGTCTAAGCAAAAGAAATGGGATTTAGAGGACTGACAATGGAATGTGGGTATCAAATTGAAATTGTTGGGTAGGTGGTTGGTTCCTGTTTAGGTTCACTATTCTTCTAGCCCTCAAGGCATTAACACCTACACTGAGATGACCAGGCCCAGATAGTATGTTCAGGCTCCCCATTAAGTCTAGTGCCAAGCCCTGCACTGAATATAATTGAGTTCAGGATGTCCTTTATATACAGAAGCGTGTACAGAGAGAGAACTATACAGTTCATGGTGGCAGTGGCTGGCCAGGATCCCAGTACACCCTTCTAGTAGGTTATATCTAGTATTAAAGCTCAGACAAGGAGAGATAAACTAATATCTTATGTGAAGAACCTCATCTGCAAAGCTGTGTAGTGGGTTTTTGTACCACTAAATTTCGCCTGCAGATTCCATGGCTCACCAAGTTCTGCTAAGTCAGCAGTTCTCAAACTTAGTAAACATGAAAATAAACTGGGGAAGGGGGCTTGTTAAAAGGGCATCTCTCTGAGCCCCACTTCTGGAAATGATGAGTCAGTATACCTTGGATGGGGTCTCAGAATTTGGATTTTTAACAAGCACATCTACTGGTTAAGGTGCAGATGGACCATAAAACATACTTTAAGAAGGCAGGTGCTGGGCAGTCCCTGATGCAAGTCTCTGAGTGACAGATGAGAATGCAGAAACATACTGTAGTTGAAAAGTAGCAATTTTTACAGGGCTGCATGTTCTGGATTGTGGCTAAGCATGAACTTCAGAAGACTTCAGCAATGGGAGAGAAAACAGGGTAGTAGATTTGCTAGCAAGGTATAGAGTTCTGGGTTCTGGTCCAGCTTCCTATGCTGGTATTTCATCTGCCTTATAGATAGTGTGTGTTGAAAACTGGAGGGCAACGACACTTTAATTGCTGAAACATCTTAGAGAGTCCTCCAGAAATGGGAGACAAACTGGAGACTGCCCCAAATGAGGGAATGTGTCATCTGTAGACTTCTGGAAAGTAAAGGATCCTTTGGAATTGGGGCTTGGTTTCTGTGTCTCCCATGATCTCTCTACCACAGTGGGACGTCATTCTCAAAGGACCAGAGTTTGGTTAATGAAGCAAATCTCAAAGCCAGAAGGGATCATGAGAACAGACCCCTTTTCTTTTTCCCTTTCTTCTTCACACTCTGTAGGTGCAGAGGGTGGTAAACGTTCTAAAAGATATGAAGTAGGTTTTGAGCCAATCTTATCAATATCGTAAAGTACAAAGTGACCCCTGTTGATATTTTTATTATATTTAAATTTGAAGCTAACAAGTGTGAACTTTCTAGCATGTTCAGAGTCAAACCATTGAGCAGTTTTGAATATGAGGAGTAATTTATTTGAACACAGCTAATAATTATATCATAATTTTGGCTGACATATTTTAGGAAAAATTTTGTTTTTAAGTAGTAGGAACTTTAAAAATTTGACTCCTTTTAATGGCACCAGAGCTTGGGATAGACACGGTAAATATACAATTTTTTGGAAATGGCACCATGGGTTAGGGAAAACATTCTTTCACAGGGTTTGGATTTTTAAAGGATATTTTGTACAGATGCCGGCCTGTTGATTTTTTAATTTCTTTCTCACAAGAATCTTGTGTGAATATATACGTGTATGTGTTTTAATTTATGGTCAGTAGCAGAATTTTGAGCAAGAAAAACTTCATTTAATTTTTGTTGCTGAATGTAAAACATCTGACAGTAGAGTATTTACCAAGAAAACCCAGGTCTCCTTACTTTGTTTGCATAAGCAAAAGAAAAAGTCCAGGACTTCCATCTGCAAATCAACATCAAAGGCTTTCCACAAAATGCAGGGAGGGTGACATGTATTTAGAGAAACAGTATGAGATCCTTTCTATTACTAGGGCACTGCTGGCTGTGGCTTTCTATGCTAACCACGGCCAAGGGCAACTGAGGTTTATGTATCTTTATTGCTGAGGTAGCTGGTCTTTTAGAGCTGAAGCTCACAGCTCTGGCTTTCACCCACAGCCCTACCCTTTAACATCTGTTAATGATGGAGATATGTAGCATATTTTGTATGAAATGAAGACACTCCAAAAATTTTTATAAAGTCAAAGGTTTGGGGGAAAAGGAGAAAAAGTCATTAAGTAAGCACATCTTTTCTGAGATCTGATGCTAAACATGCCATGGTCTCGTATGAGTTATTCAGTGCACATAAAATTTACTCCACAGAATTATGGTCTTGACACTTAATCAAAAAGTCTCTATTTATTTCCCATTATTAATTGGATCAGATATTCTTTTCACATAATGAGATGGCCAAAATCATGCATTTTAGAGGTAAGGTGATAATTCAGGTCACCCAGGTGTCCCAAATTTCTAAATTCTACAATTACATATTCTAAGCAGAGGATATATCTTTGCAGGCATTGATAATCCTAAATTATCTATGAAGACAGATGATTCACACTGCCCCAAAGCCATGATACTACTATGAGCTATGAAATTCTTTCTTCCTTTCTTCCTTCCCTCCCTTCTCTTTTTTCTCCCTTCTTCCACTTCCTTCTTTTCTCTTCCTCACTTCCTTATTTTTCCCTTTCTTTATCCTTTTCCCTTACTTTTATTTCCTTCTCTCTCTCTTCATACTCCTCCTTCTTCTCCTCCTTTTATTCTTTTCCCTTTCTCCAGCCTGGTAAATTTTTACAAAGTGAACAGCCTTGTGTAACCAGCATCCATATTGAGAAATGGAACTAAATTAATATCCCAGAAACCTGCTTTGTGTCCCCTCAGATTATTAAGCACCTATCCAAAGCTCCCCAAAATCCCATCACTATTCTCTAATCTGTAGTACAAAGATTAGTTTTTACTTGTTTTCTAAATTTTATGTAAATGGGTTCATATAATATGTACTCTGTTGTGATTGGCCTATTTTACTTAACATTATATAAAATTTATTCATTTTGTCATTTATAGAATAGTTTATTAATTTTCATTGATGAAACAGTAGAAAAAAAAGAACAGATTTAGGAAAATACTCTTTCATGAAATTTGGTTGTTAAGATGAACCTGTAAATAAGGATATACCACAGGTCTTTTTTTGCTTTTTTCTTTTTTAATTGTTGTTCAAGTGCAGTTGTCTCCATTTTCTCACCATGACGTTACCCTGCTCCACCCACCCCCACCTCTCACCCTCAATCCTTCCCCACTTTGGCTTTGTCCGTGGGTCCTTTATACATGCTCCTTGATGCCCCTTCCCATCCTTTTCCCCCAGTTACCCCCCTCCTCCCTCTCTGGTTACTGTCAGTGTGTTCTTTATTTCAATGTTGCTGGTTATGTTTAGTTTGTTTGTTTGTTTTGTTGATTAGGTTCCACTGATAGGTGAGATCATATGGTATTTATCTTTCACTGCCTGGCTCATTTCACTTAGCATAGTGCTCTCTAGTTCCATCCATGCTGTCGTGAAGGCTAGTAGCTCTTTCTTTCTTTCTGCTGTGTAGTATTCTATTGTGTCAATGTACCACAGTTTTTTGATCCACTCGTTAACTGTTGGCAACTTAGGTTGCTTCCAGCACTTGGATATTGTAAATTGTGCTGCTATGAACATTGGAGTGCATAGGTTCTTCTGAATTGGTGTTTCAGGATTCTTAGGATATAATCCCAGCAGCAGAATTGCTGGGTCAAAACACACTTCTATTTTTAGTTTTTTTAGGAAATTCCAAACTGTTTTCCACAGTGGCTATACCAGTCTGCATTCCCACCAAGTATACTAGGGTTCCCTTTTCTCCACATCCTCACCAGCACTTGCTTGTTGATTTGTTTATGATGGCCACTCTGGCTGATGTGAAGTGGTATCTCATTGTGGTTTTAATTTGCATCTCTCTGATGGCTAGTGATGCTGAGCATCCTTTCATGTGTCTCTGGCCCTGTGTACATCCTCCTTGGAGAAGTGTCTGTTCAGGTCCTTTGCCCATTTATTAATTGGGTTGTTTGTCTCCCTGGAGTGGAGTCATGTGAGTTCTTTATATATTTTGGAGACCAAACCCTTGTCGGAGGTGTCATTGGCAATATATTTTCCCATACGGTTGGTTCCCTTTACATTTTGCTGATGTTTTCTTTAGCTGTGCAGAAGCTTTTTAATTTGATGTAGTCTAATTGGTTTATTCTTGCCTTTATATCCCCTGCTCTAGGGGACATACTGGTGAAAATATTGCTGAGTGAAATATCTCAGATTTTCCAGCCTATGTTCTCCTCTAGGACTTTTATGGTATCATGACTTATATTTAAGTCTTTTATCAATCTTGAGTTTATTTTGGTATATGATGTAAGTTGGTGGTCAAGTTTCATTTTTTTGCATATGCCAGGTCTTCCTACACCATTTGTTGAAGAGATTATTTTTATTCCGTTCTATGCTTCTGCTCCCTTTGTTGAATATTAATTGACCATAGAGATATGAGTTTATTTCTGGACTCTCTATTCTGTTCCATTGATCTATGTGTGTGTTCGTATGCCAGTACCAGACTGTTTTGATTACAGCCTCCTTGCAATATAGTTTGATGTCAGGTACTGTGATCCTTCCTACTTTGTTCTTATTTCTAAAGATTGTTGTGGCTATTTAGGGTCGTTTATGGTTCCATATAAATTTTTGAAATGTTTGTTCTAAATCTGAGAAATATGTCATTGATATTTTAATAGGGATTATGTTGAATCTATAAATTGCTTTCGGTAGTATGGACATTTTGATGATGTTAATTATTCCAATCCATGAACATTCATTCATCCATTCAGCTGTTGATAGACATTTGTTTCAGTTTTTATTTTTTAAAATAAGCTGCTAAGAACATTTTTGTACATGTTTTGATTTAATTTTCATTGAGTATTTTTTTTTATTTCCTAGGAGTAAAATTGCTGAGACATAGAGTATAAAGACAGAGTATTTTGTAGATAATTTCAGAGTTGTTCAAAATGATTACACCAAGAATTCCAATTACTCTACAACTTCCTCAAGACTTAGTACTGTCCAATTATATGTTCCTTTAGCATTAAACTATATCATAATGCAGATTTGACTTGCATTTACCGAATAACTAATAAGGATGATTCCTCCATTCATCTGTTTATAGGCCATTTTAATATCTTCTTTGTGAAGTACCTCTTTAACAGCCAAAAAAAAAAAAAACCCCAAAATAAAACTGTTTTCCTACTCACAATACTTCTGATATCGAATGTGTGGGTTTTCCACCTTTGCAACCCTCCAATTCTTTGCAGACACCAACTGAGTGTTTTACAAATTGTTTCAGTTTTGACACTACCTGTAGTTAGTGCTGGATCCCACAAGTTAAAGGCTCACTCCCAGAAGACTGCTCACACTTCAAATGCCAATTGCAAGTCCCAGGTTTTTACCTGCACAACTGACTGACTTACTATAAATTGGGGGTTTCCATAAACCCCTCTTTAAGTTCAATAACTTGCTATAAGAAATTATTGTTTTACATTTCACATTTAGGTCTTCACTCCAATTTGGAATTTAATTTTGGATATGGCATAAGGTATGGGTCAAGATTTATTTTTTCATATGTAGCTGTGCAATTAACCTAGCACTACTTATTGAAAATACCCACTTTGCCCACTGCTGACTTTATAATAAATCAAGTTTTATATATGTGTAGGTCCATTTCTGAAATCTATATTATTGGTCTATTTGTCTATTTTTACACCAGTCCTACACTGTCCCAATCACTATAGCTTTGAAATAATTCTTGATAACGCATATCGTAAGCCTTCCAAATTAGAATTTTCCTCAATATCGTCTTGGCTTTTCATGGCCTTTGCATTTCCATGTAAATTTTAAAATAATATTGTTAATCCACCACCTCCCATACACATTTTCCGAAATTTCAACTGAGATTAAATTAGATCTATAGATTAGTTTGGGAGGATTGTATTGTAATATAATGCTGGGTAATCAGTTTCTCTGATTCTTTACCCAGCTTGAAATATAAAGTTATAGGTACTATTAGAAATATTAGATTAAAAGTAGAGTTGTAACATAGCCTTTTTAATGTAAAGTATCTTAAGTGTGGTATTTTCAAGAAAATTTTTTCTAGAATGACTTTTCTGTCAGTATATTATTTATCCTCCTTCCTGCCCTCAAGTCTCATTGAATAAGACATGTTCTGTAGATGTGGGGAGTAGGGGAAGAGAGAGGTGACAAGGTACCCATTGGGGGATATTTTTGGTTACCCATTGCTCCAAAACTTAGTAGTTTAAAAGCAACAATTACACATAATCTTTCATGGGTTTTTGGATTGACTGGTTTCATTTGAGGGCACTCAGTATGTGACAAGGTTGCAAAGAGATTATGATACAGGCTGAAGTCTCTCTAGGATCAGCTGGATACTGGGACACTGGCATTTCTCTGTACCCACATTGTGTCAAAATCACTTCTCCCCATGTGGTTTCACTAGCAATACAGCTGGACTTCTTACATGGCAGTCCTGAGCTTCTAAATCAACTGTTCCTGAATTACCTGCCTGCCCATACGCAGTGTGGGGAGCACTCTGCAAGGCTGTGCATGCCTGGAAGCAGGGCCCATTACAGAGCATCCTTGGAGATTAACTGCCACAAGGGGTGTATCGGACCTCTGAGGAAGTATAAGTGTTACCCAATTAAAATAATTTTAAATATTATAATAAAATACATGAGAAAATAGTAAAACTATTACTTCTGTAATTAAAAAAACAAACAAACAAAGAAAGCTTGACCAAACACTTTTGTACAGTGGAAATAGACCAATCATAGTTCGCAGGTTGCAACTAAGGGATATAATTACCTAATTAGTCAAAGAATCTTGGGGAAAGATGTCATGAGTTTGTTGTTGTTTTGCTTTGTTTTGTTTTGTTTTTGGAGGGTGAGCAGCACATCAGAGAAAATTATCACAGGTTTAGCTCTTAGCAATTAGGATATCAAAATGAAACTCTGATATGCTGACTTTCTTGGCTTCAATGGAGGTTTACATTTATATTGACTTTCAGCTCAGGCAGAGTCTTTTACTGTGTATTTTTATTAGATTAAAAAAACAGAGTGTGCCCAGGACTAATGCATATTTGCTTCCTTCTTCCTCTCCACAAACATGTTCAAAGTTGAAATTTTGCATTACTCTACAAAAGAACATGTAACTTTTTAATTCAAATTTGATCCTACTTTCTCTTTATGGCCATCTAACTTATTCCCTGGACACAGAATTAAAACAATAAAACTCCCATTAGTTTCCCCATTCATTAGTAACACATCTAAGATTTCAGACTTTCCTTTAACTGGGAAATTTTCTTCGCTCCCCGGAGAAACTGCACAAGGTCATTGAGCTCCTCATTAAAGAGCCTGACCCTTGGGAAGGTGTGAAGAGGCCTTATTCCAAAGATGATATTTTCACTACCCCACATGGAGTTCTACTTCCATAAATAAAACAACCTAACTTGAGTAAGTCAGGTCACTTAAAGTCAACCTCCAAAACTACAGGCAGTGCCAAACAGTATGGGAAAATATATGTACGATGTGACCAACATTTTGAGTGAAAAAAAATGTACTGGAAGACTTTTCAACATCACCTTAGTAAGCCCAAGAATGATTGAGCAAAAAATTTGTTTGAAAATAGCTTTGTCTTCTTTGAACAATAAGTACTGGGTCCATTGATTCAGGTTCTAGTCAAAGCTGGGACATAAATATTATTCCAGTCCAATTTTCAAAAGCCTAACTCACTGCCTGGCACTCAGAAAATATGTAAACAACATTTGATGAATGAATCAGTGGATATATGTATTGTGTAGACTTTAACTTTGTCTTGATTTGTATGATATTGGAAATTAGAATTATGACAGCTGATGACTAAGCTTTGAAAAATCATGTTTTCTCTTGCCTTTTATCCCCAAACTGTAATGACTTGGATATTGTTAAATGTTAGTGAATCATGTTCTTGAAGACTAAGTGGAAAGACGTGCCAATCTGTACTCATAATTTGGCTCCTACCATGCTTTTCCACATTCAAAGAGACAATGTCTGAGAATGTTCAAGAACTGATGGAAGACATGAACTCCTAGATTGTAGAAGCACACTGAGTTCAGAGAAAAATAAATAAAAATAAGTCCAAAAAGCAGATAATTATAAAACATTAAAACCAAATATTTAAAAATATCAACATAAACTCAGTAAGAGAGAAAGGACAGATTACTTTTAAAAAATAATAAACTTCCCATCAGTAACATTATAGACCAAAGGACAATGGAATACTGCCTTCTAAACTCTTGATTAAAAAGGAAGAAAAAATGAAGATATTTTTAGACACACACTGAGAAAACTGAGCACACAGACATCCACTGTAAAGGCTACAAAAGATGTACTATAATAAGAAAAAATTAAATCTAAAAGGAAAGAGTGAATTGTGTGAAGGGATGTAAACAAATTGGTAAAATAAGTAAACTGATAAGGAAAATTGAAATAAATGTAGAGTTTTTAAAAATGAATAAAAATAAAATGGGTTGGATATTAAAAACAAGGATAAATAAAAATGGTAGAAAACAGTAACACAGAAATAAGAGTTGGTGACCAAAGTTAAAGTAAGGTAAGTGTCTTCTATTGTTTAAACTTTGTTAGAGTAAATATGTATGTTAGGTAAAGCCATGAAAATAACAGAAATGTAAGATATAACACCCAAATCAGTAGAGGATTTGAAAAAGGAGATTTAAATAAAAAAGAACCTAGTAAACAATAGAAATTTTAAATAAAAACATGATATCTGGAAAGCACAAAATAACAGCAATACCACCTAATAGATCAGTAATCATAATACAAGTAAACCAATTAAACTCGCTAGTTAGACACTCAGGCTAGATTTTTAAAATTCAATAATATGCTATTTAAAAAGAAAAAATATTTGGTGTTTATAAGAGGAACTATGTTGACATAGAAAGTTTGAAAATAAAATGGTGAAAATAGAATTATGAGAGAAATACAAATTAAAAGAAATGATACAGCCATACACACACTGGAAAATTATAATTTAAAGTAAAATCATTAAATAAAAGAAAGTTACCAGGGAGACATAATCCCATGTCTCCATATACCTAACAGCATAATCTTAACCTATATAAAGCAAAACAATAACAACAACAACAAAACATAATTACAAATAGAAACAGAGACATATATAATGATACTAAGAGATTTAAACATCTCTCAGAAATTAAAAATATAGCAACCAAAAATAATAAAAATATAGAAGATTAAAATAACACACAAGGGAAAGACATTTCTTTAGAAGGATTATATCTAAAAACTTATGTAAGGCTACATAAGGGAAATTTCTCTAAAAACATCTTTCTGAGCTACTAAGGAAGTCTCAGAATTGCCAAATAATTATAATGTAAACAATATTCTTTTTAACACAATACAGTAAAACTAAAAATTAATAGAAAGAAAATGCCAAATGATTCATGAGTCAAAAAAATAAATCAAACTAGAAATAATATTAACAACTGAAGTGCAGTAAAAACACTACATATCAAAATTTGTGATACAGCTAAAATGATATTTAAAAGATAAATTTATAACTTTAAATAGACATTACAAAAAAGAAAAATAGAAAATTAATGAACAAAGTACAAAATCAAGAAGTAAAAATATTTGCAGCAAACTAAACCTAAAGAATGTATATGAGAGAAAATGGTCAAAATAAAAGCAGAAATTAATATAGAAGATAAAAAGGAACTAACCAAATGAAAATCAGCTATTTGGAAAGACAAAATACACAAACTCTGCCAAGCGAGACCAAGGTGAAGATGGTAGGACTGGAGAGAGCATCAGGTAATGGAAAAAAATCAAATATTGAATGGAAAAGCAGATTAAAACAAAAATTATGATATCAAAGGTAATTAAAATAATTTTATACTAATAAATTTCAAAATGTGTACAATATTGATAAATTTGTGGGGAAAAGCATAGATGGCAAAATTTATTCAATAAGAACTTAAAACACTGAATAGGCAGAGCTATACCCATTAATGAAATCAGATCAGCCACCAAAACTTTCTCCCAAATAGAAGCAAAGAGCCCATACAATTTTATATGTCTTACCAAACTTCCAAGGGGGAAAAAAACAAAAAAGAACCTCTATTTATATAAATTGATTGGGGACTAGAAAAAGAGTTGGAAAGCTCTCTAAACTTATTTTGTGAATGCTAATATACTTCATAAATAAACTAGAACAGGAGAGTGCCAAAAAAATTTAAAGCTACTCTCAATTACAGAAGCAAAAAATCTCAAATAATCTCCTAGTTAACTATTTCAGTAATTTATTTTTTAATTAATTATGACCAAAGAAGACTCACCTTGGTATCAAAAGAATGAGTTCACATTAAGATATCTGTTGAGTAATTCAATACATTAACTCATTAAAGGGGAGTTTATTGTCTTAATAAGTGTAGAAAAAATTATTATATAAAATTTAACCACCATTAGTGATTAAACAAACATACAAAAAGTACACCCACAAGGAATTGAAGGGAGCCTTCCAAACCTGCTGAAAGATGTATAACAAAAGCCTGTAACACAAATACCCTTCAATAATGGGATATAAAGAATATGCCCATGAAGTCAAGGTAAAAGAAACGATGCCCATTATCGGTACTTCTATTAACCTTGCATTAGTTATCCTAGTTAATGTAACAAAGAAAAAGAAATAGAATATGTGAGAACTTTATAAAGATAAATATTAATTAGTGTTAAAAGAGATAAAAGATAAGCTAAATAATTACGTGGAATATTATGTGCCTGGAATTGAAAAGATAATGTCATAAACAGGTCAGTTTTTCCAAAATAAATCTGTAAACCTATGGCATTTTCTAAAACTTTAAAAAATTTGCAAGGAATTTGATAAGTTGAAATTACAATTAAAGTAGAATAAATGCCCAAGAACTGTAAATAAATAAATAAATAAAACAGGATCATCCTACCAAATATCTGAAATCTGGCAATAATTACTAGCAAATAATTAAAACAATGTGATACTATATAAAGGTGCACAAGTAGACTACTGGAACAGAATATAGCACCTATAAGAAGTCTCATGAATATATTGGACTTTAACGTTTATAATAGAGCAGGTATTACAACCAGAGAATAAAATAGACTGCTCAATAACCAATAATGAGAAAATTGGCCATCCCTATGGAAAAAAATAAAATTATGTGTCTTCCATACACAATATACAAAATTCCAATATTCTTAAAAAGTAAAACTTTAAAACATAAAGTGATACCACATGTTATGACCGAGTAAAAGAAAAAAATCTTAAACAAGGAGGAAAAAGGCATAAACCTTAGAAGATTGATAAATGTAAGTACTTCAATATTCAAAATTTCGCTTCTTTTAAGTCCTCTTAAGTTTGGCAAATATATTCATAGTGCATGTAAGAGACAACAGAGATTAATCTAAAGTATGTGAAGAATCCATACAAGGCAAAGTTTAAAAAAGGCAGGGTTGGGGAGGAGAGGAAGGAAGGAAGGAAGGAAGGAAGGAAGGAAGGAAGGAAGGAAGGAAGGAAATTCTTTCCAAGAGAGGGTGTTAATTAAAAATGCTTTATTATAGTCTTTCTCTGAAAACCTCAAACCACTTATAAATATATTTCACAAATTATGCCTAAGGGGTAAGAAGAGGGAAAAAGCGCATGGAGATCAGTAATTTAGAAGCTGTAGAATTTAAGAACTGAAAGCACATCAAAATTTAATTAACCAAGTTTTCTGGTTTTATCTCATAAATGTAGAAAGGTGGGGAGAACATTACTCTAACCCCTAAAATAAGAAAAAAATAATCAGTAAACTTGAAGATAGGTCAATAAGAATTATCCAAATTGGAATAAAAATTGAAAAGTCAGAACTGAGCATTCAAGAGATGAGGGACAAAATCAGCCTAATACACATCATTAGAATCCCAGGTGGAGAAGAGAGAGAATGAGGTGGAAATAATATCTGAAGAAATAATGTATGAGGGTTTTTCAAAATTGATAACAGATACATACAAAAACTAGATTCCAGACACTTAGAAAACAATGAGCAAAGTAAATATCTAAAACACACAAAGACATAGCATATTCATACAATAAAAATGCAAAAATATTTTTAGTTGCAAGTAAAGAATAATCTAGGCCAATATTCCTCATGGACATAGAGGTAAAAATCCTCAACAAAACACTAGAGAATTGAATCAAAGAATAATATATCATAACTAAGTAGGGCTTATTCCAGGAATGCAAGGCTGGTTCAACGTTCAAAAATCAATCAATGCAATCTACCATATTATTAGAGTAAACAAGAAAGCCCATATGACTATACTAATATATACATAAAAGGCATTTGACAAAATCCAAAAATCTTTTTTTATATTCAATATTATTTTGCATTAGTTTCAGGTGTACTGCTAGTGGTTAGACAATCACTCTAGACAAAGCACTTTCCCCAATATTTCCAGTACCCACCTGGCACCATACATAATTATTACAATATTATTACCTATATTCCCTATGTTATATTTTACATCCCCATGACTATTTTGTAACTACCTATTTGCACTTCTTAATCCCTTCATTTTTTTCACCCAGTTCAACCTGCCCTCCCCTCTGGCAACCATCAGTTCCTTCTCTGTATCTATGAGTCTATTTCGATTTTGTTTCAAAATTCATTCTTGATTTACAAAAGAACTCTCAGTAAAGCTGGAACAGAAAAAACTTCCTTAACCTCATGAGAGACATCTACAAAAAACTTACAGCTAACGTCATACTCAATGATGAGAGGCTGAATACTTTACCACTTAGACGGAGAACAAGGCAAAGGTACCCTCTCTCGCCGCTCCTGGAAATCTTACCCAGTGCAATAAAGCTAAATAAATAAGTAAATGGGATACAGGTTGGAAAGAATGAAATAAAACTGTCTCTATTTGCAGACAACATGAGTGTCTGCAATGAGAATCCCAAAGAATCTATAAAAATGCTTCTAGAAATACTAAGTCACTTCAGCAAGAACACAGGCTAAAAAGGCAATATAAAAATCTCAATTATATTCTTATATTCTGGCAATGATAATTTGAAACTTAAAAATAATACTATTTACAGTAGGAACAAAACAATAAATGACTTAGGTGTAAATTACAGGAAAAGCGTGCAGTTTCCCTACGAAGTTGAAACATATTGAAAGAATACGAAGAACTAAACAACTAGAGAAGGTAAATGTGCCCAATGGATTTTAGGACTCAATATTGTTTAGTCTGTAGATCTATAAATTCGTTGCAGTTCCAATCAAAATCTCAGTAAGCTCTTTTGTAGACATTAACAAGCTGATTCTGAAATTTACATGGTAAGTCAAAGGAACTAAATGAGGCAAAAGGATTCTGGGAGAGTAAAGCTGTTGTTTAGTTAATAGTACAGTACCAATGTTACTGTCTTTGTTTTGATAAATGTATCATGGCTCTGTAAAATGTTAACATTAGAAAAAACTGAGTAAAAAATATATGGGAACTCTTTATACCATCTTTGCACTTCTGTAAACCTAAAATCATTTAAAAATATTCAGTTCCATTCCCAGTTGCCAAATTGGTGAATACTGGGAAAAAGAAACTGGTAATCCCAAGCCTGATCTTCTGCTTAAGCCATAAAACTGTATTTTGCAGATGGACAATTTGCAGATGGGCTAAGGCAACATCCCGTGTCCTGTTGACCAGTTTTCTCCACTCTCCACCTCCGCATTACTCCAGCAATGGCTCTGCTGAGGGTATTGGCAATCCAAAGAAGGGCAGAACTTGTGCCATTGCTCATGCTTTCCATGTAAACAATTTTTCCCTCATCCTGTTTTCCCCAAAACTTTGACCTAATTTCTTTCACATGCTGATCTAATTCTCATGACTGTTTAAAGGCAGTTAAAAATATCAGCAAGGTCTGCCGAAGTTCAGAAATGAAGACCCCATTCATTCAAGCCCAGCACTCTTGAGTCATCATTTCTTTAAATGCATGACACAAATATGTTCCTTTTTCTCTTCCATGGATAATTTTACATTAAGACATCATTAGAAAGCAGCATCCGGGCTACCTGTAAAACCACACTAGTTTAACTCACCTTTTTCCCCTTTACCAAAAAGGTGCTTAGTTCACATTATGGATTTTCAATTAGCAATAATAATAAAGAACTGTGTGTAGTGATCAGAAGACCTAACTGCTGCTTTCAAAGCAAATCTTTAAGTTCAATGATCAAGTTGTCTCTAATACTTAACAAAGGCACATATTTATTTTCCCAGAAAGTTAGTGCATTTGTGGGTTCATTTTTAAATAATCTTAATTCTCAAGCATTTTTTCCCACATGAGGATATTTGTTCCTGGACAGGCTCCAACCAGGCAGATCCAGAGAACAGGAGTTTGGGAAGACAGCACAGGTTAAGCTGGAGATGCAATCTTGGTTTCTTTCCCCTTGTTTTGTTCTAGTAGGCATTTTATCCATTGTATTTCTACCAACAGAGAAGCAACAAGACCAATGCTTTGGGCAGAAGAATTCAAGGAGTGGAAAATGATAAAGAAATCTTTATTCATTAACAGAAACCATCAACACAAACATGACTCTTGAGGGCAGCTTACAATGACTGAGAATCAAATGTTAGCTTTTGCAAAGTGCAAAAGAGGCAAGGTGATTGCTCAAAGACTCTATTTACCCCTCTTGCATGATCTTTCCTCTTCTCTGGGTAGCATCCATCTTGGTTTCAGAAACAGCTCTTTCAAGCTCTGTGCTCTCCACCAAAAACATACTTTCAGACAAAATCTACTAGCATTCACCCACAATTTAATATATTAAGTCACTAAGTCTTCATTTCCAGGAATACCTGTAATTTGAACTTTAGCCCTAATTGAGGAAAAAGTGATTTGTTTCTAAGATTAAAAGGATTTTAGCTATTAGTGATACTAAGAGGGGTGGACAGAAGCTAGACAGAAGGAAACCTTACAGTAGTCTCAGAAATCTACCTCCCCCAAGGCTGGCACAAACGAAAACACTCAAAGATGTTTTTGTGACTGACTGTATTTTTAGGTTAAATCATCAGAGTGGGTATTATCTTTCCTTCTCTCATTACTCACCTTGTTGTTACTTTAATCTTGGTTCAGTTTGACAAATGGAGATTTTGCCAGGGGGTTAAAGAAAGAATGAGCTGAATTTCATGCACATTTTCAAGGCCTGTGCTGATGTCCTCCCTGGTTTTAACGCACCATGTGGTTTGCTGCAGTGGCATTTCTCTCTCGTCTAAAACACCCTTAGCTTGTGTGGCATTCATCATTTTGCTTGTTGACTTAGTTTCATTTTCTGTTTTTCTGGCCTGCTCAACTGCCTGTAACAGCATTAAATTATTCTTCTGATCTTTCTGTTTCCCTGAGTTCACAAGCTGGAATTTATGGAAGTCTTTAGATCTAAAGGTAGATGCCATTATACTGATAAAGGTGAAAGGAAAATTGCATACTTGAAGGGGGCAACACTTTTTCCAGAAATGCCATCTTTCATATTTTGTTAGAAGGAAATATTTACAACCTGTAGAGAAGTCAATATAGAAATTTAAAAATGAAACAGACCTTAGAGATGGTCCAGCACAACCTCATTTTACAGCTGTGGACGCTGATGCTTCAGAAGGGTAAGTCACATTTATTCAGGGGCAGAACGGGAACTTGAACTTGGTACTCCCAACTCAATTCCATGTTGTGTCTACTACACTGTGCTGACTTAGCTATTCTTATTCTTAATAACGAAAGAATGTGGAGAAAAGGAAATAGTTGCCAAGTCAGGAAAAAATACACAGAATGTTTTCTCATTTTCTTTTTAAAAGCAAAGTCTTTAGAGTAATTGGCCTCATACTAAAATGCCCATCTGATCGTGAAAACCCAGCCATGGCAGGGGGTGGAGGTCGAAGAGGCATTTTATTGCTCCCTCTCCCTCACACCTGCATCCACTCAGTCCCTAAGCCTCATCCCTGCTCCCTTTGCTGTGCCCTTGCTGCCATCCTTTCATTCATATTGCCACCCTTGTAGCTCAGAATGTTATAAACTTACACCTAGAACTTGGCAGATTTTTTATTTGTTAATCTTTGATTAGAGTTCCTCTCTCCCCCTTGCAATCCATGAAGATTAAAAGAGCCACTAAATTGATCTTCTTGAAATAACACCTTCAACACAATGTAATCATCAATGGGATCTCCGATGTCCACTTTTTCTGACTTATTATTCAGCGATGTCAAGGCTATGATCCCTTCAATGTTTTCCTGTTTTATGATTTTTTTTTCTTTTCTGGTCCTATGTTTAGCCAGCCCAAATAACTGCTCTAGGGCAGAGTAACTACAGGAGTTGTGCGTTGCCCTAGCCTAGAAGAATGACTAGGGTCTTCAGGAATATTTACAAACTAAAGCCATTATACTTCTGTTTAAATTATTTTCTCTCATATGCACATTTCCCCAGTGAAAAAGGTCAAGCACTACCACATTACTCACCACCATTGTCATTTTAGCCCTTCTGCCTTGACACTACCATGAGAAGGAAATACCTGCGCTGTCCATGCAAGTAGGAGCACGGTCTCACTGTGTGGGTGACCAGCAATGCTCTTGAGAGCCTGGGTATGAATGTTTCCTTTTGGAGAAAAATAATAATCATACTATTTAGTAAAGCAGCATAAACTTTTTTCTTTCAAATTAGTGAATATGGTTAATATCTTTGCAAGCACTACCAAGTTGACCCAAATCAGGAAAAAAAAAAATGAGGCTGAGAAGCTTTACATAATTCCAACGACCAATTTTTTACCACTCACATTGTAAGCTATTCCTTAATATTTAGCCAATACATCTTATCCTTCTTTCATAAATCATATTTTCTAGGGAAAATCTCATTGTTACCACAAAAAGATAATGTCCTACTTTAATCTTAAACTGCAAATTATCTTTAAAGACCAGTTAGATTGCTATTTAGATGGAGATTTTTTTCACTCCTGAAATTAGTAGAATACATGATCAAATAAAATAATGTCCCAAAAGTTGTTTTCAACTATAAAAATTTCTAATTATATATATAAAATGTTTTCATATTTATTACTAGTGCTATACAATTTGGCATTTTTTAATGAATTTGGTGCTCCATCAAGCTCTATGTAAGACAGCACAGATTCAAAGAGGAAGAAGCTACAGTCCCCACCATCAAGGGTCTTATCATCCATTTTTGTTTAAAGAATCCATTATAATTAGATGTGACAAGTACTGTTATGAGTATATCAATGAACTGTCACATAAACTTTGTCACAGTAATTAGCTACTCCTAACCCATATATTTTTTGAAATTTTAAAAATCCTTCCCTTTATAATATGAAAAATAAGCACTCTGTCAACTTGATCTGTTGATAGTGGCTCTCTGAAGTACGGGATTGGGAAGAACTAGAAAGTATTTCCAAGTTCAGAAGAAAAAAAAGTTTTTGATTAATTACTGATGTCAGCTATTGACCTAGGGGTAGGGGTAGGAAGAGGGTGATTGCACATCATATATTTACCACCTCTATTCAATAACATGCAACTACTATGTCAAACTTTTTCTACCTATCATAGATTCTAAGGCATCACAGTCACTTTTGCCAAAATTTTCATAATTTACATTCAGGAAGTGGCTCTTTTCTGGGGATAATTTAGTTGAGAATAATAGTCTTCACCTCTTCCCCTACTACCTGAGAGTAGAAATTGTCAGCAAGGCAAATGAAGAATTTACGTGATTCGCTGGGTTAGGTAAATGAGATTTCCAGCTGATATTTGATCCCATCTCTGCTAAATTTCTATCTTTGATCCCGTCGCTACTGTATTTGTTTCTTAGCCAGTATTATGACCTGTATCACAATGTCGTGCCCAACAACTAAAGGGAACAGGTTAGCTAATCTTAAATTAGTTAGAAATTTCAAAGCCCCAAAGCAGTCAAAGAAATCACCAAAAATTCAAAAGACCGAACTGCATAAATATTCAAAATGCCTTTACATATGTCCAAATCACAAACAAAAGGCAAACAACTTGAAAGATGAGGAAGACTGTTTTCAAAAAACATGACAAAGTTGAGGGGTTTAACTGGTATGAACTAATCTACCAGGTTGGTAGAAAATCAAACCTGGATTAAACCTATACAGCTAAATTCACAGAAGTTCAATATCATTTGTCAATATCCCCTCTCTCCTAAGCTATCTATGAGTGAAAGAGGTTCATTCAGTTTAGAGGGTCAGCCCTGTCTACAAGTGTCTTGAAGAATAAATGGAGAATTTCATCAGGTCTCATTATTAGCACTGGTTTCTAGGGTCCTGCTGTGTGGTAATACTATTGACAACAGGTCCTATACATTCTAGTGTGTCCACACCTAAAGTGGTTTACTACTGACAAAGACGTCCAAAACAACTAGCATGTGTCAGGCAAACTTCTAAGTCCTTTACAAACACTAATTAACATAATCCTAATAACAACCATGGGTGGTAGGTACTATAACTGCTCCATTTTTGTGTGTGAGAAAACTGAGGCGCAGAGAACTTAAGTAAATTATCCAAAGTCACACAGCTAAGTGGGATATCTGTAATTGAATTCAAGCACTTTGGCCCCAGAGTCTGTGCTCTTATGCATCATGTAGAAAGAACGAACTCCCTTCTCAGAATTACCCTTTGTCAGTGAAGCACCACGTCTGGATTCCCAAAGATACTACTTTTTCGACTGTGTGTGAAGTCCCATCTTGGTTTGATTTTATTTTTAAGATTCTATTTACTTTATTTTTAGGCAGAAGGGAAGGGAGGGAAAAAGAGAGGGAGAGAAACATTAATGTGTGTTTGCCTCTTGCACACCCACTACTGGGGACCTAGCCCACAACCCAGGCATGTGCAGTGACTGGGGAATCGAACTGGTGACCCTTTGGTTCCATCTTGGTTTAATTTGCCAGCTACGTTGAGTAGGCATTAAGAGTCCAGACAGGAATATACAATGAATATGAAAGGATTCTTGCATGCTGTGGGACCAAAGAGTTTATTCTTTGGGAAAATAAAAATTAAAAAGGAGGAAGGTCCAGTAATTCTGAAGGAGGAAGAAAATAGATAACCAACATATTTCCTACAGGATGAATTGTGTCTTCCCAAAATTCAGCTGTCAAAGCCCTAACCCCCTAATGTGACTTTATTTGGAAACCAAGACTTTAAAGAGATAATTAAGGTTAATTGAGGTCATTAACAGTATGGCTCTAATCCAATAGGACTAGTGTCCTTATAAGAAGAGGAAGAGATACCGGGGGTGCACATGCACAGAAAAAAGGCCGTGTGAAGACACAGAAAGAAGATGGCCATACACAAGCCAAAGAGAGAGACCTCCAGAGAAACCAACCACATCGACATCTTGATAATGGAGTTCCAGCCTCCAGAACTGTGAGAAATAAATTTCTGTTGTTTAATACCTAGTCTGATATTTTGCTATGGTAGTCCTAGCAAGCTAATCCAGTATTAATGAGAAAATATGATTAACTCTCAATACAGAATATATAAAAAATATAAGAAAATTGGATAACCTGATGCTAATAAATTTTAAAATTTTAATAAAAGCACAATTTTCTGAGAGTACGAAAAGTGGTACAAATCATCTCAATACTGATACAGCATCCATTCCAGAAAATCAAGAAAGCATTCATCCCTGATACAATTTATTAGTAAAGAATAAATTAAAATACACTTTCTGAACATGAAAATAATCTATTTAGAACCAACAAACAATATCACACTTCTTGATGTAACTATAAACCAGAGGACAGGTCACAAGCTTGCTGCCTGAAGGCCAGATAAAACCAATGAATAAGTTTGTTAGGCTGGCTCATTGTTTTGTTTTTAATTTGCCCTCTTGCCAGCATTTAAAAATTATATTTCACATAAACTTCCAGATTTTTTGGCTTCTGGCAAATTAGGTCCACATGACAATTAACTTTAGCTAGATAGGGGCTACCCACTGCAAGCCAGCTAGACACACTTTGGTTTGCCAGTTTCCAGCACTGTCTATCTTCCCTCTGCACAGAGAACAGGTGGCAGTAACTGCATTTTATACAACTTGCCTTGTTTTCTTACCTTGGTCTGTGCCACTTGTTTGTTTCCTGCCAGCCATTCAAGTTAACCTCACTTCTTCAAAGGCACTCCCACTGATCTCAGGAATTAACATGTCCATGACGACCATTATTATTCAACATTATTCTGAAAGTCTTAACTAAGACAGAAAAACAAAATCAAAGGCATGAATATTTGAAAGAAGAAGACATATTTGTAACCATTTGGAAATTATATAATCATCTATCTGGCTATCCCAATTAAAGTACTATTAGAAATAATAATGTTCAGCAAGATTCTATTTAATACTAATAATTAGTTAGAGAATACCATGAATTTTTAAAAATCCCATTAATAATGTGGAATACTTTTTGTATAACAATCCAATGGGAAATGTTTTGTACTTGCATGAATAAAACAATGGATTTTAAAGTTCAAAAATATGTAAGAATTTAAAACATAAAAATAATGGCATTTTGAATCAAGGTAAAAATAGGTTGTATTATTCCACAAATCATGATAGATATTTAGATAATGAGTTAAATCTAAAGGCAAACAAAAAACAAAAAACAATTTCTAGTACAACTCATGCACATGAAAAACAAAACCATAACAATCAAAAAAGAAAATAAAAGTTAACGCCAATACAAGAATCGAGATGGCAGAGAAGTGTATGGAAGTCACAGTGACCTCCTCCCAAGACCAATCGGGAATTACAACTAAATTGCAGAGAAATCACCCAGAGCAAACAACTGAACCAGTAGCAAGAGAGAAGCCTTGTAACCTCAGACAGACAGAAGAATCAGCTCGGCACAACCTGACTGGTAAGGAGTGCGGCAGAGATGTGAGAAGGTTGGCTGGGCACCCTCGGGTGGCAGCGCCAGAGGGATATTTGAGCGGCCAGTTGGATGCCCCTGAGAAGAGTGGGGTCTAAACCATAAACAGGGATCCCCAGTCTATAGCACCAGAGACCAAAAATTACACAGATAACAGCCAGCTGTGAAAAGTGGCAGGCTTGCCCTGTACCAGAGATGGGAGGCTGGAGACTGAAAGAGCCATTTAAAGGGCCAAATTTTCTTCTGCAACCACTTACCCGGGGATCCGGCAAAGGTGGGGCAGAGTGGGCTGGAGATGCCTGAGGAAAGGCTGGGGGTGAGGCTTTGGGGAGAGAACTGAGAGAATAGCTGCTGGGATCCTGGTGCTCAGTCATCCCCCACATGGCAGCAGCCATGTGGCTCAGGCAGACCACTCCCCTGAGCTGTGACAGCCTGAGAGGAAACAATAGCCCGGCCCCCAGGAGACACTCTGCCCTGGCCCTGTGGTGCTTAAGCTTGACTGCTGAGTGCTGAGTGGCAGCCACAGACAGTAGATCCCTGCAATGGAGGGCCCAAGTGGACTAGAGGACCTTGAGGAGAGACTGGGCATGGAGATTTTGGGGAGAGACCTGAGAGAGTAGATCCTGGTGCTGAATCGACCCCTGTAAGGCAGCAGCCATTGAGCTCACACAAACCATTCCAGTCAAAGCAGCAGCAGTGGGAGGGGATACATTAGCCCCAACCCCAGGAGGGATTCTGCCCCACCCTACAGTGTTAAAGCCTGACTGCTGAGAGCAGAGAGACTAGATTAACAACAGGAGGAGACAGCCACAGACAGCAGATCCCAGGAAGTCTCGAACAGACTGCCTAAGGTCAGATGGGGTCAACATATAACTTCACTTGAGGTGGATCCAGAAAGAAAAAACAGTAGAAAATACTAGAGGCTACTGAGATGAGATCCACTATGGTCATCTCCATGATTTGCAATATTTTCTTTCCTACATAGCTTTTTAACATTCATATTTTGTCCATCAAGTTGGTGTATATTAAGTCACTAGATTTTATACTAGAGTTTATTTCTCTCCATTCTTATAATGGTCTTAATCTCTTTACAATCTTATTAATATGGTTCATTAGCTGTTGATAGTGGGATTGAAGGGGGTAGTTATTTTTGCAGTAATGGGTTTGTTTTCTGGACTTTGTGGTTTTGCTCAGGGAGACAAATAATGAGAAGACAAAGAAACAACTCCAAACTGAAAGGAAAGGATGACTCTCCAGATAGACTACTAAATGAAATAGAGGTAAGTAAACTATCAGATATTGAGTTCAAAACAATGGTTATAAGGAAGCTCACTGAAGTCAGTGAGCTCAGCGAGAATTACAAAAAACTCCGGGGAAACTACAAGGAACTTACTGTGAACTATATCAGCATGAAAAAGAACATAGGAACTATCAAGAAGAACCAGGAGGAAATGAAGAATACAATTTCTGAATTGAAGAACACAGTAGAAGGAATCAAAACCAGAAGGGAATGAAAAGAAATATTCCAAGTAATGAAAAGCAAAGACCTGCATCCAAGACTACTCTACCCGGCAAGGCTATCAGTTAAAATGGAGGGGGAGACAAAGATTTTCCCAGACAAAAGAAGGCTGAAAAAATATCCCTCCACCAAACAAGCATTGCCAGATATGCTAAAGGATCAGCTTTAAGAAGATGAAGAAAAAAAGTGAGAGATGAACACAAGGAGAGAGGGAAAAAATGAATAAGCACCTATCAATAATAACTTTAAATGTAAATTGATTAAATGCTCCAATTAAGAGACATAGAGTAGTTGAATGGATAAGAAAACACAGCTTGCACGTATGCTGCCTACAGCAGACCCACCTCAGACAAAAGACCTACACAGATTGAAAGTAAAGGGTTGTAAAAAAATATTCCAAACAAATGGACAAGTAAAAAAGCCAGGGAAGCAATACTTATATCAGACAAAATAGACTTCAAAACAGAGGCCATAAAAAGAGACACAGAAGGGCACTTCATAATACTCAAAGGAAGAGTTCATCAAGAAGACATAAACATTGTAAACCTATATGCACCCAGCATAGGAGTACCCAAATATATAAGGAAAATCCTGGAGGACTTCACAAAAGCTATAGACAGCAACACACTTATATTATGGGATTTTAACACCCCATTGTTAACAATGGGTAGTTCTTCCAAACAAAATATGAACAAGGATATTGTGGAACTGAATGACGCATTAGATCAAATTGACTTAACCAATATATATAGAACCTTTCATTCCAAAGAAGCAAATTACATATTCTTTTTAAATGCACATGGAATATTTTTAAAATTAGACCACACGATAGGACACAAAACAAGCCTCAACAAATTTGAGAAAATTAAAATTATATCAAGCATTTTCTCAGGCCACAAAGGCTTAAAATTAGAAACCAACCTCAAGGAAAATATTCAAAAACGTTCAAACTCATGGAGACTAAATAACATGCTGTTAAACAATGAATGGGTCAAAATGAGAAAAAGAAGAAATCAAAAAGGGTCTAGAAACAAATGAAAGTTAACATACAACAGTTCAAAAGCTATGGGACACAGTGAAGGCAGTCCTGAGAGGAAAGTTCATGGCAATAAAGGTCTACCTAAAAAAGACAGAAACATTTCAAATAAACAACCTAACATGAAATCTATAAGAACTAGAGAAACAACAACAAAGCCAGAGCAAGAAGAAGGAAGGAAATAATCAAGATCAGAGCAGAACTGAATGACATAAAGACTAAAGAACAATTCAAAGGATCAATAAGTCTAGGAGATGGTTCATTGAAAAGATAAACAAAATCATCAAGCCTTTAAGCAGAGTCATCAAGAAAAATGGGCGAGGACTCAGAAAATAAAATCAGAAATGAAAGAAGACAAATTACAACTGATACCACAGAAATACAAAGGATTGTAAGAAATTACTACGAATGATGATATGCCAAGATTTTTGAAAATGTCAGTGAAATGGACAATTTTTACAAAAATATAATCTTCCAACTCTGAATAAAGAAGCAGAAAGCCTGAACAGACCAATGATAGCTGGTGAAATTGAAGCAGTAATCAAGAAACTCCAGGCACACAAAAGCCCTGGACTGGATGGTTTCACAGGAGAATTTTATAAAACATTTAGGGAAGAGCTAACCGCTGTCCTTCTCTGACTATTCCAAAAAATCCAAGGAGAAGGAAGACTCCCAAACACTTTCTATGAGGCCAGCATCATCCTAATCCCAAAACCAGAAAAAGACACAACAAAGAAAGAAACCTACAGGCCAATATTGCTGATGAATATAGATGCTAAAATCCTCAACAAAATATTGGGAAACCTCATTTAGCAATACATTAAACCAATCATACACCATGATCAAGTGGGATTCATCCTGGGGTTGCAAGGATGGTATAATATTCACAAATCAATAAATGTAATACATCACATACAGAAAAGGAAAGACAAAAATGACATGATCATATCAATAGATGTTGAAAAAGCATTTGAAAAGGTATAGCACCCATTTATGATAAAAACAATCAGCAAAGTGGGAATAAAGAGAGCTTAATTCAACATAATAAAGGCTATATATGAGAAACCAACATTATAATGAACGGGCAAAAACTAAAAGCTTTCCCACTAAGACTGGGAACAAGACCAAGATATCCGTTTTTACCACTTCTATTCAACATAGTATTTGAAGTCGTAGCCATAACCATAAGGCAAAAAAAAGAAATAAAAGACATCCAAATTGGAAAGAAGGAAGTAAAACAGTCATTGTTTGCAGATAACATGATAGTGTACACAGAAAGTCCAATAGACTCCACCAAAAGACTACTTGAACTAATAAGTGAATTTGGCAATATAGTGGAATACAAAGTCAAGATTCCAAAATCAAAGGCATTTTTGTACACTAACAATGAAATATCAGAATCAGAAAACAGGGAAAAAATCCCATTTACTATAGCAACAAGAAAAATAAAGTACCTAGGAATAAACTTAACCAAGGAGATAAAAGATCTGTACTCAGAAAACAACACAACCCTGAAGAAAGAAATTAAGGAAGACATAAATAAATGCAAGCATATTCCATGTTCATGGATTGGAAGAATTAACATCATCAAAATGTCCATACTCCCCAAAACAATTTATAGATTCAACATAATCCCTATTAAATTACCAATGACATATTTCACAGATATAGAACAAACATTTCAAAAATTTATGTGGAACTATAAACAACCCTGAATTGC
Organism: Mormoops blainvillei; assembly: GCA_004026545.1. Taxonomy (NCBI): domain Eukaryota; kingdom Metazoa; phylum Chordata; class Mammalia; order Chiroptera; family Mormoopidae; genus Mormoops; species Mormoops blainvillei. The sequence goes on from PVJD01001342.1 coordinate 186,056, forward strand.
TGCAGCAATTTTGAGAAAGAAGAACGAAGCATGAGGGATCACAATGCCTGACATCAAACTATGTTATAAGGTCACTGTAACCAAAACAGTCTGGTACTGGTATAAGAACGACCACATAAATCAATGGAACAGAATAGAGAGCCCAGAAATAAACCCCTGTCTCTATGGTCAATTAATATTTGACAAAGGGGACAGAAGCATAAAATGGATCAAAAATAGCCTCTTCAACAAATGGTGTTGGGAGATCTGGACAGCTACACGCAAAAAGTGGAACTCAGCCACCAACTTACACCATACACAAAAATAAATTCAAGATGGATAAAAGACAAATATAAGTCATGACACCATAAAAACTCTATAGGAGAAACATAAACAGGAAAATCTCAGAGATTCCATGCAGCAATATTTTCACCATTATGTCCCCTAGAACAAGGGAACTAAAGAAAAAAATAAACAAATGGGACTTATCAGAATAAGGAGCTTTAGCATGTCTAAAGAAAACATCAGCAAAATGAAAAGGGAATCAACCATATGGGAAAATATATTTACCAATGATACCTCGGACAAGTGTTTGATCTCCAAAATATATAAAAAACTCACATGACTCCACTCTAGAAAAACAAACAACCCAATTAAGAAATGGGCAAAGGACCTGAACAGACACTTCTGCATGGAGGACATACACAGGGCCCAGAGACAGATGAAAGGCTGCTCAGCATCACTAGCCATCAGAGAGATGCAAATTAAAACCGCAGTGATATACCTCTTCACACCAGCCAGAATTGCCATCATAAACAAATCAACAAACAACAAGTGCTGGTAAGGATGTGGAGAAAAGGAAACCCTAGTGCACTGTTGGTGGGAATGCAGACTGGTACAGTCACAGTGGAAAATGGTATGGAATTTCGTCTAAAAACAAAAAATGGAACTGCCTTTTGACCCAGCAATTCCACTGCTGGGATTATATCCTAAGAATTTTGAAACACCAATTTGAAAGAACCTATGCACTCCCATGTTCATCACAGCACAATTTACAATAGCCAGGAGCTGGAAGCAACCTAAGTTCCCAACAGTTAATGAGTGGCTCAAAAAACTGTAGTACATTTACACAATAGAATACTACTCAGGAGAAAGGAGGAAGGAGCTACTACCCTTCACAATAACATGGATGGAACGGGAGAGCATTATGCTAAGTGAAATAAGCCAGGCGGTGAAAGACAGATACCATATGATATCTCACTTATAAGTGGAAACTAAACACGAAATTAACAAGCAAGCAAAATATAACCAGCAACATTGAAATAATAAACGAACTGATAGTAACCAGAGGGAAGGTGAGAGGGGGATGACATGGGAAAGGGAGTAGGGAGTCATCAAGCAACATGCTTAAGGGACCCAAGGACAAAGCCAAATTGAGGAAGGATTGAGGGTGGGAGGTGAGGCTTGGGAAAGTGTTGGTGGAAAAATGTTGACCAAAAGAAAAGAAAAAGAAAAAGAAAAAGTGGACCAGGGAGACTGGGAGCAGTGTGGGAAATTAAGAAGCCAAAGAACTGGAGTGTGCAGCCCATGGACATGCACTAAGAGGTGTGGGGGTGATGGGATGGGGTGCAGGGCAGAGGGTATAAAGGGGTAAAAAGTGGGACAACTGTAATAGTATACTCAATAAAATGTACCAAAAGAAAAAGTTAACGCTACATGTATTTTTGTAAAAGAACTTCCTGAGTGATACAAAAATAAGAAAATAAAAGGTTTTGATAGATGTGGAAACTTAAATTTAAATATATATGTTAAAAGAGATAACAAAATAACAAGAAGGAAGACTGAAAACTGTCAGTTTGGTTACTATCAGTTTGTTTATTATTTCAATGTTGCTGGTTATATTTTGCTTGCTTGTTAATTTTGTGATTAGTTTCCACTTATAAGTGAGATATCATATGGTGTTTGTCTTTCACCACCTGGCTTATTTCACTGAGCATAATGCTCTCCCGTTCCATCCATGGTATTGTGAAGGATAGTAGCTCCTTCTTCCTTTCTCCTGAGTACTATCCCACTGTGTAAATGTACTACAGTTTTTTGAAAAGTTTGCATCATATCATAACCAAAAGATGTATATTTTTATTATAACAAGAGTATTCATAAAATGATAATAAATTGTTAACACAGTAATAAAAATAAGGAAAAGCATAACTAATAATTTATAATAAAAAAATGATAAGCAACACTTTTATATATCTAAACTCATTGGGATACCAAAAAAAAGTTATGCCACAATGTTTGTTAAAACAATATAAAGCATTTATTTTATGACGGCTATATGTTATCATTCACCCCAGAACCAACTAGTGTTTGCTGATTACATTTCCTTTCTTACACAAATTTCTATTTTCCTGGAGTTAACACTTGCTAACTAATTTGATGCTTGATCTCTTGGACAGTTCCTAATTTTCTCACCCATTTTCTTCTATTTACCATCTGTATTGTTTTCCTTTTTCTCAATTCTTACGTTTAACCTTCAATTCTTTCTCTGAATGTGTTGTTTTGGCCATAGGTGATATTACCTCCTGAAGCTATTTCTTATTCTGTGGTATTTATTTTTATCTCCCTTGTTGCTTCACATGTAGTATCTTCTCTCATCTTTTGGAAAACAATTTGATATTTTTCTTCTATGTTTTCTTTCTACTTTACAGTAGACTTCCTTTTACTTCCTTTACTTTGACTTCCTTTTTCTGTTTGCTGGTTTTGGTCTCTGGCTTTCATGTTAGAGGTTTTTCTCACATGTCCTGACATCCTTGTCTATATAGTCATACAATTTAGAGAGGAACTAAAAACCTCATTGGATATTTTGGGACATGATGGATTCTACCAAATAGTGGTTAGAGAATTAGGAACCTGGATATTTTGTTAGGGCACTCCAAATCGCGAGAGCAAATCTTTTCTTGTGAGTCATTAAATTTATTGGTAAAGTAACCTTCCAATCTCTTGGCTAGTTGCCAGTATTTTGGGAATTAAGGGAGAGTCTGGATCAGAAGGAGAATTTTCCCAGTAGATCTCTTTGGTTTCAGCACAAGTGCCTCAGCCCTACCTGCTGCCTGCCGAGGACCTGGATTTAGGGCCTCTCTACTTTGGCTTTTCCAAAAGTAAAAATGCTAGTCATCTGGCCCCCTAGGGGCGAGGAGTTGAGTTTCTATAATAGACATGCAGGAGTGATCCCAGCTCCTTATAAAGATTTTCAACCAATACTCATGTTTTATGCACCATTTTCCTCAGAAGTAACTAGTGCCTGTAAATCCTAAAACTTTCACTTGTTCTGTAGATTGGCTACATTCTTATTGGCCTTTTTGGCCTAAGTTTTGTCTTCCTCTGCTCTGTCAGAGCAATTTTCATTTATCTGTCAGCTTTCCAGCTTCCAGAGTTTTGCTGACCTCTCTCATTTGCAGTCCTTACCAACTCTGGCATGTTTTAATTCTTGTCAGTTTATGCCTCTTTTATTCTTCATGATGATTTTAGTAGGAGTTCAGAGGAAGCTGAGCTATAAACTCTTGGGTTTGATTTGATTTCCTTGACCAGAAGTTTCAGTTATAATTGAAAAGAATTAATTAATAGGACATGTTCATAACTTTGACAGCTGAAAAGGAGCTTAACTATCATCTTTTCAAATTATTGCCTTACATATGGAGGAAACAAGGCCTAGGGAGTGTGAATGAATTATCAGAGATATTTAGGTTACCAGAAGCAAAGTCAGGACTCTCTGAATATGTACCTGTGGTAAATGCCTTTTGGTTGGGTCTCAAAGGACTGCCACTCACTGGGAATTGCCTTCATCTGCAATGTGCAGGTTTAGTACCGCTCTTTCTTCTCCATGGGCCCAAACCTTTGGTGGTAGCTGATTGGAGCAAGGAAGGTTAGTAGATCCAACCTGGGCCCAAAATTGTATTCCAAGGGAATTTGGATTTGGGACCCAGGGTTACTAACCTACTTCCTATTCCAAGGTGGTCTTTCTAATAAGGAGCAGAAAGCTCAGATGTGGATGGTCACCATATCTATAAGTGGGATTATTTTATTAACCTGGTACATACTAAGTAAAAAAGTCAATAGAGGTGTGTGTGTGTGTGTGTGTGTACACTAGCATTCAGAAATGTACATGAAAATAAGCTGTGGATAGCTTATTGGAGAATGATTGATGAAGATATATCTATGATATGAATTTTTTTTGTTTAAAGGAAGAAACAACAAAAACAAAAAATACCCAGTGCAGCTGGCCCCCCTCCTGCTGCCTTTTCCCCATCTCTTTCTGGGATAGATATATGGCTTCAGTCTCTTTCAAGTGTCAGCTGGTGAGTGTTGGGGCTTGCTGTAACTCTCCAGGACTCTTTGGTTTCTACAAGCATTAAAAACTTTCCCAGTGACTTAAAGAACCACACACATACAAGCACTTGAAGCTCAGCACAAGAGTAGTTCCACCATGTTGGTTCTTTCTCTTGTCTTTGGAAGCTGGTTGTTTTCTTCTTTCAAGCGTCACCATTCCACTTTGTGAATTTGGTTGAAGAAGAGACTATGACAAAGGTGGAGAAGGCTGCTGATTAGTGAAACAAGAGAAGAGAAAAAGGAGAGTTTTCAAATCCCGAGTTAATGATTTACACTGAAGAAGTGGATGCTGCTTGTGTTCCAGTTTCTTAAACAACTAGAACCAGTTAAAGCTGCCTGAACAAAAGATCTAAATCACATTTCCATGGCTTCAGATAGAAACAAGTATGGACCAAGAAAAAATGAAGGGATATAATTCATGAAAACAAAGGAGAAGAACAAAATAAATGTAATATATTCATTTTAGTCTTTTCTGGTTCTCACAACAAAAATAAACAGGTATGACAATGTATGGGCTAGGCTCTGCAAAGATTATTTTCAAATCCATGCTCTCATTTTTATGTAAGTCTTCTATGAAAGTCATCTTCAGCCTGGCTGGTGTGGCTCAGTGGATTGAGTGCCAGCCTGCAAACCAAAGGGTCACTGGTTCAATTCCCAGTCAGGGCACATGCCGGGTTGAGGGCCAGATCCCCAGTAGGGGGCACATGAGAGGTAACCGCACATTGATGTTTCTCTCCCTCTCTTTCTCCCTCCCTTCCCCTCTCTCTAAAAATAAACAAATAAAACAATTAAAAAAAAAAAAAGAAAGCCATCTTCATACCTGTCCCAACTCCCAAACAGAACTGACCATTCCCTCCTTTGTCCACTCACAGTACCATACTGGTTTATTATAGACTCACAGAACACTGTGCTGCACTTATCTGTAGGCATACCCACGTCACTGCTACTCCTGGCAGTCCCTGAAACTTTTCAAAAAAAGAAAATTTTCTTATTTGTCTTTGAATTAATACACAGTACAGGAATAGTGCAGCTGAAGCATTTAATGTTGAAGAAATAAATAACTTTGACATAAAGAAACCATTTAATTTTAGGCAAGTTCTCTACCCCAGTCTTCACAGATATTCCCATTCTAACATCTGGAGGAGAAAACAAACCAACTTACAGAGCCAGCAGGTCACTAGTCAACCTTGGTTACCCTGACACCTGGACAGAGAAGAAAATGGTGCTCATTACACCTGAATTCTGACTTTGTCCCTTTAAATTAGTAACAGGCTATGGGAAAGTCACTCAACTTAATTCCTTGAGCCTCATATGCATATCGGCTAAGTGGACTAGGGTAACTTGGAAGATGATAAGAGTAACTACATAAAATAATAAAGCCTGTCACTTTATGTAGCTCGCAGCATGAGTTCAGCAAAGATAGATTCTCTATAAGCCAGAACTTTCTCTACTAAGAAATTATGGGGCAGGGTGAGGATTCCTAACTAATTTTCCCTACCTTTTAAAAAACAATTAGTATAGTTTTGTGGGTGAGGTTGTTTGAAATAAAGAATGCATGCTGGTGGTATGTTAACTATTTTAATTTAATAACTGATGTTCTGAAAGAGATTTTAATTGTTTGGGGATATGTCTAGTATTGAGATCATGACTTAAAGTAGTGAACTAATAACTCAGGAACATGAACAAAGCAAGGACTCCAGAAGCGTGCAATGGATGACCAAATAAACAAATGAATCAGTCAATTAATTGATTAATTGATCACCTGATGTGACTAATGATGTTAGCTGGAGAGCAGAGAAGGGCTTTTTCTGTAGACAAATATAAAAGCTCTCCTCCCAATGTTCCAACTAAAGGGACTGTGAGAAAGTACAGAAGGATAGGAAGACACTGAGAAAAGTTCTTTTCAGTTTATATTTATGATTCTGTTTTATTATGATCCTGGTCTAGTCTCTAGCCAAGGAACTTGGATTGCACTTAGAATTTTTACTTCTTGAGGTATTTTGCTCATTCAGGAGTATGTGCTTATGACTCCACCTGCCTCACAGAAACCTGCACCCATTTACTTGGCTCTAACAGCTAAAACGGCCCTGGCATGAGAGCCAAGAAATCTGGCTTTGCAAAATTGCATTCTATGACATTTTTAGGTTCTTTGTACTCTTACCTTTTAAAAGAGATGGTCAGAATGGACAATAATTAACCTCTCTTCTGATTCTAAAATTGGGAGATTATTCCACAAAGTATTTTTCGGTGGGGATGCTATGCTATTAGCAAATTCAGAGAGCTGAGCAGAGCCCCCGCACCTCCCAAGCTGGGGAAGGCTGGTTCTGCCAACATTGGGTGCCCTCACGGCAACACATTGTGTGTACTTAGTACTCTGGCTTCAGCTTTGTGAACCCTAGAGCCCTTTTGCTTGGTTTCTCACCCTTTGGTTTACCCTGCCTCTTCCTTATTCTCCCCCTTCCTCCAATTCTCTCTCTCTCCCTTGCACCAGTTTTTATTCATAGTTTGTGAGTAAAACTGTTTCACGAGTTCCTCTGCTCCCCTGGGTCAGGATGTCCAGCCTGAAGGTGGGATTTACACAGTACCCTGAATGGGTCTTTCTTTTCTGAGCTGCTGACAGAAACAAAAACCGGCAAACGCTCCAGCTAGAGCTTTGGGTATTGAATGAGGGATTAACAACAATTAGCCTTGAATATAGATGTATTCTAGAGAGTTCGAGGAAGCTGAATGCCCGATGTCTGTGTGCTAGAGAAACATTCTGAGCTCTCAGCAGGAAGGCAGCCTTGCAGACCCAGGGCTAAAGAGGGAAACTGCCAATGAGAAAAACAAATCTTCAAGGCTTAGAGCAATGACAATAAGTCTTTAGCTGCCCTGTGACAGGAAGCACAGATATCTAAATATACAAACATCCTACTCTCAGGCAGCAAATATTAGTCAAAAATATCTCTCCTTGTCTCAAAGAATAACCTGTATCTCTAGAAAATTTTGGCTGAGAAGACAAGGATATTGATAGAGATGAAAAGATATTTTAATCTTTTCTTTCTCTGAAATTAGGTTAAGCAAACTTAGATGCATGCTTTCAAGAAAGTCTCCATGTTTTAAAAATTCTGTATTCAATTCAAATCATTTTTATTTTAACTTCATACTGGGGCGAGAGAATAAGTTGGAAGGGGTTCCAGCTCCTAGCACCATGTCTGACCAATAGCGAGTGCTCCATAAATGCCTGTTGAATTAGGTGTTTGATGAAGGCAGAAAAGTTGACTTGTTTATTTAACCAGAAAATAAATAGGAAAAAATCTAACAAAGGCCCTTTACATGTAAAACTGTACTTTTAGGAAGCCTAATGTAAAAGCCCTTCCAAACAGACAAGTCCTTATAAAAGCTCTCTGGCTGAAAAAGGACCTTTCCCTAAAAAAGAATAAAATAATAATTTGAGTTGAGGCTGAAGAAGGCCAAAGGGCAATTCCATTTCTCATGGTTTCTTGAGAGGCAGAGAATCTGTTTAGCTGGTGTGATGCCACAGCCACCACCGCAGTGGTGAGCAAGTGTTACTATATCGCCTGGACACTGCTGTCATTTTCATTGATAATTATAAGACATATCATTTATTCCACCATAGCCTCCACCTGGTGTAACAAGGCTCATTATTCCTGCTCCATCAGCTTCGGCTGATGTGTAAATATTGAAGCAAGTCTAAGGGGCCAAGAAGGGGCTGGTGATTACTACATTAATACTAATGAGTGGAATGGAATTGGGAATGTGTTTAGCTAATGTTGCCTTTGAAGAAGATGACTTAAAAAGGAGGAGAAAACAACAGGATGATTATTGATTTTTTTAAAATGGTAAGACATAAAATACAATGAAGTAAGAACTGAAGAGAGAAAGAAAGATTGCAGCTCTAGGAAATCTGTGTGTGTGTGTGTGTTAATGTTTAGTTCACCCAAAAGACTCTGTGTGGGCTCCAGCAGGCTACTACATGCCAGTAAGAACAGTTTACACACAGCTTTCTTGTTCTTCCCCCTTGTCTGAAGTTTGTCTTGGTACATACAATAGACGTATATACACTGCAGCAAATGCAGACTGTTATTCACGTATGCCCTCCCTCTTTAGTGGAGGCAAAGAGTCCTGAAGCTGGTGAAGTCTTAGGGAAAGAGAACATGGAGAGAATATAATGACAGCCATGTGAACTAATGAAAGCCATTTTTCCCTTGCACCTCATTAAATGTTGTAACACCATCCTTATCAAACCCACCCGATACTCAAACAAAAGTCATTTATTTGGGAGTGAACATGGTGCTTATTTACTTTAAGGGCTCTGCCCCATAATCAATGGTTGCAATAACTCTTCATATCCGTCATTTTGGAATGCTTGCACTTCAAAAGAAATTACATTTCTTGAGACAGTAACAGAGCTTTAGAAACAGGCCTATTTTCTAAATGCTTTTATTTATTTATTTATTTATTTATTCACTCATTCATTCATTCATTCGCTCATTTTTTAGTAAATATAACCTTCAAGTCCTGCCCAACTTTTAGGGAGATTTTGTCCACAGCATTTTATTTTCCTCTATGGAGTATCATGGGCCTTATGAGCAGGGCACGGAGGTCTGCTGCTGGCATTCAAAGCCCTCAGTTGTCAGCACCCCCTGAAGCAGAACAAGACAGCGCTGTAACTGGGCTCACAACAGTGCTTCTCTCAGCAGACACAGGGAGGCAGTGCGGGAAAGCGTGGCTTCCAAGCCAGAGGCAGCTGGAATGTTCTGCACAGCTTACTCCCTCTTTCCACTGTTTGAAGTCCTAAAGTCTCATCATTTGCTTGTTTAATTTTTATCTAACTAAAAATTTATAAAGGGAAAGATCAGGTTACCTGAGCAATGAAACAAACCAAAAAAAATTTTTTTTAAGTGATTGCATGTTCAAGGACGATGACACTATAAAACTTATTAAAAGTGACTATTATTTAAAGCAGTTTTATGTCATACATCCCATATCCAACACCCATCACAGACACATACCCAGAGTTTTCTTGCTGATCCTGTCCTCCCAAGAGGATTTGCAAAGCACTTTAGAATACATAATCTCACTAAATTCTTCCTTGAGGTCACAATAATCATGGGTTTGCTTCCATTTCATGGAAAGGAAACTGAGGCTAGAGAGTTTGCATGGTTTGAGAAAGTTGCATGGTGACCAGTAAGCCGGGGAGAGCAGTAAATCAAGATTTCAATCTATGTTATGTGCCTTTATGTCGAAGATCCTTCACTTTACCCCACTTGCTCAAATGTATACAGGAATCGGAAATTAGTGATCTCCCAGACTGATCTTCATAACATCCTTAAAGGGGAGTGAATTATCTTTCTTCTGTCTAACGTAGGAAACTCGACATGAAGCTTAAAACCTCATCATCAGAATCTTTACCCCACCTGTAATCAATCCCTCATCTCACACTCAGTTTTCCTCCCCCAACTCCTGTTGAAACCAGATTTTTTATCTTATTTTCAGTTCTGTTATCCTCATTACCACAATGACCTTTTTCTCCCCTGCCTTCCTCTTGAACTTGTCCATGAGTTTTCAAAGCAGGTGGATATCTTTTCTGCTGTAAGCCGCCCTGCCCGGACTCTGACTCCGCCCCTTCTCTCTATTCCCGCTGTGATCGCCATCGCTCTCATTCACCTCTTTTCCTAGGATTGGAAGTCTCTGAACACAAGCGCTTACTTCCATTCCTCCCCCGTTCTAATGCATCTTACAAGTCACATCCAGATTAACCATCCTAAACCATATTGGAATGAAATCACTGCCCAGCTTCAAAACTTTCAGGGATTTCCGTTTGCTTACTCAAACCACACACAAACCATCCCAGCAGTGACAAACACCCCATAATCTCACTTAACCTCACTTTCTAAATGTAGCCCCTCTATTCTCCTTCATGCAAGCCTGGCCCCTTCTAGCTACTGTCCACAAAAGCTATGCACTTCTTGCTTCGATCATGTACAGTGACTGTCCTTTCTCACTATGCTCTCACTTTGAAATTCTGTTTTCATCATACTGTAAGTCTAACAGTGTGTTATTTATGAAGTCTTCCCAGAGTCACCCAGAGATAAATAATTTTTCTCTTTGAAACTTTCATTCACAGCCCAATACAATTTTTTAAACATAATTTTCAGTTATAGTTAACATACAATATTATATTAGTGTCATGTGTACGACATAGTGCCAATGCAAATTTTTAAAGAAAAATAGATTAAGTATAAATAGTACACAAATGAAAAAATCTTCCAGAGCACCTTTCTGATCTATTGTCTCTTGAATTGTAGTTACTGGTATATGTATTGATCTTCTCTCCCAGGGTATAAGTGCTTGAGGATAGGAACCAGGTCTTCATGAAGTCACAGCAGCCCCAGAACAGCTTTTACATGTTTGGTGCTTAGTAAGTGGGCTAATGGAGAAAACAAAACTTTCCCATTTACCTGCCCTGTACCATATATTTACTTTTGTATTTATATTATTTATATTTATGTTATTTTGCTGATGTTCTACCACTCAGTAAATTAATTGTTAACATTTACCGATCATATTATATGAGTATATGTCAGGCACTGCACTAGGTGCTATAGTAAACAAAACAGATATGCTCCAAAGCACTAAGGAAGATAAAATATAAATTACTAACTTTTGTAAATAGTAATTGGACCAGGAGAACATGCAGAGCAGGTGAAGTGCTCAAGGAGGGACTGTGACGGAAACCTTCGCAGGCAAGAGACTCAAGAACAGCGTATCAGAAGGTAAACTGGAATAGAAGGGTGAGAAGCCAGCCACTCAAGGATCAGGAGAAAATTCACCCCAGACAGAGAAAGCTACAGGAAAAATGCCAAGAGGTGGGAAAGAGCATAGCACTTTTTAGGAACTGAAGGGGAACCACACAGCTAGATTACAATGAATGCATGTAAAACAGGAAGCCAAAACTGGTTGGGTGAAGGAGGCAAGGATCAGACCGTAGGGATCCTGGAGACACTGGTAAGGAAGTGGATTATTTGTGAAGTTTGAGGGGACGCATCCCGGGCTTTAAGCAGAGAATATCACGATCCACTGGTGCCTTTAAATGATTCTGGGGGCTGTGACGAGAACAGATTAAAGAAAGGTGAGAGTAAAAGAAATGGTGTGCCTTAGCTGTGCACAGCAGTGGTGCTAATGTGGAGTAGAGGGCAGATCTAAGGGAGCAGCCACAGAGCTTGTTAAATGTGAGGATTGAGGGAAAGAAAGCATCAACAGCAATGCCCATGTTTCTGGCTTAGCAATAGGGTAATTAGTATTAACAGTTACCAAGGTAAGAAAGACTGGAAGCCAAGGTTTAAGGGAAAAACAATTCATTAGCTCAAACTTTAAAGCTATCTTAAATTATAATTATCCATGTGATGAATACTTGATGCATGTTTTTGAACACATATCATGTGCCTGACTCTACATTAGAGGCTACAGTAAAGACAGAATCCCTGTCTTCACAGCTCACACCATCTGGAGAAGAGTACCAAATATCATTAGAGATGTTTAAAGTCACATGGCTTACAAGACGCAGGGGTGTCCAACCTTTTGGTGTCTCTTGGCCACACTGGAAGGGGAAGAGTGGTCTTGGGTCACACATTAAATATATTGCGACACATAATCACAAAAAAGTCTCAAAAAGTTTTAAGTAAATTTAGGATTTTGTGTTGGGCTGCATTCACAGCCATCCTGGGCTGCATGTGACCTGCAGGACACAGGTGGACACCCCTGGTACAGGATGGTGTACAGACATGCAGAGTCTGTGGTTGGAGATTTTATGTAAAACAAGATCACACTGCTTTTAAAAATTCTTTTCCTTAGATGCTTTGTTCATATTTGAAAGGCAAAATTTACTTACCATTTTGCAAATGAACCCTAGGAATTCATGGGAGTAGAAATCCAAACCAAACATATAATCACTTTGGGAACAGCTGTAGCTTTTAACTTCCCCACTCTCCAGCCCTGAGCATCCTCCTGGACAGGCGTGGCTAAAGTGTGGCCTGGAGTCATGTTGGATCTCTGCCCCCATGGCTCGGCCTCTCACATGCTGCTTCATGGTTTTAAAGTGACTGCTTTGCAGCAAAGGAGAGTGCAAAATATCATCCTACAACCCTATCAAGGAGAGTGTTAGACAAAAAATAAATTCATATTGGGAAACTACTTAAAATTCTACTTAAATTCTGCTTTTCAGTCTGAATAGAACACATGTCCCAAAATTTTTCTCAGTATACACCATAGTTTATGATAAAATTATTCAAAGAATAATCCATATAAGGTTAAAGGAAAATGTTGCTTCTCATATTTCCTCTTCTTAGATGTTTTACTTAAATCTCCCCCACATAGCTGAAATAAATTATATAATCAAATACATTACACATGCATTAGCTGACCAAGTATAGAAAACTCAGACACTGAGCCCAAGTTAATGAAATACTCATAAATTAAAATTTGGCCACAGGATCTTTTTTATTTCCAGGATAGATGGACAATTTATGGATAGCTCTCTTGAAATTCCTGTCTATGTCAGCTTAAAATACCATATTGTTAATATCATGATATTTTACTTTATACTTTATAATATTTGTCTACTTCAAAGGATTCTTTTTTTCCCATTAGCATGCACAGAATTGGGTCCATTAATTTTCTTAAAAATAGTTTACATGAAGTCACATTCTAATAGTCACCTTCCTAATGCTGAAAATCTTGTTTTCCTTAAAACATGTCACTCTGACTTTCTGTAGATGCTTTCCTGGCATATTCTCCAAGTGCTTTCACTGTTCATGAGTCCAGCCAAAAAGCTCTGACCAGATGCACTGACTAAATCACTGTACTTCTTCTCTGCTAACACCAAATATATACAGCAATCATCTGCCTCCCTTTGATCTTCAGTTAGCACAAGCCTTTTCTCACTAAGTTGTCCTCCAAGGTTTGTTTTTGATATTTAAACAATTTGGACATCTCTAAAAGTGGAATGGCATTGACACCAGGATAAGGTGCTAATCAATTTATTAAGTGATTTTGTACAAAAATGGCAAACTTATTATGACCCCAGAGCATGACTGATTCACCCAATGAGAAGCGTGAAGAAAACCATTCATCTGTTTTGTCCCTCCTGGCTGAGAACATCTATTTGGAGCTCTTTTCTGGAGTTGGAGCTAATAAAACTCACCAGAAATAATAATCTGTTTTAATTAATTGGCATCAGTAATATTTCTTGTTTTTATATTTCTCCGAGTAGCTGAACTGTGGGTGCAGAGCAGACCATGCTCCATGTCACTGCAAAGGACAGGCTGCTTTTCTAAAGTGAGGCTTCAGCAGTTTGCAAGCCATAAAGTACCAAATGTGTCATAATTATACTAAATAATTTCTAAATAAAGAGAAATGAGGTATAGAAGTCACATGTGTTTCTTTAGTCTCAAATCAGCAGAGCCTGGGTAGCCTGGAGATAAATCCATCAAAGAGGGTGGAATGTTTTCAGTATTTTGTATTTCAAAGCCAAATAGACAATGTCTATGTAAAAAATACTATGATGTATGAAAAAAGTGCTCAACATCACTAGCCACCAGAGAGATGCAAATTAAAACCACAATGAGATGGTTCTACTCACATCTGCCAAAATGGTTATCATTAATAAATCAACGAACAACAAGTGCTGGCGAGGCTGTGGAGGAAAGGGAACCCTAGTACACTGTTGGTAGGAATGCAGACTGGTGTAGCCCCTGTGGAAAACAGCATGGAATTTCCTCAAAAAACTAAATATGGAACTGCCTTTTGACCTGGCAATTCCACTGCTGGTAATATGTCCAAAGAATCCCAAAACACCCATTCAAATGAATATATGCACCCCTATGTTCATAGCAGCATTATTTACAATGGTCAACATTTGGAAACAGCCTAAATGCCCATCTGTAGATGAGTGAATAAAAAATCCTGTGGTACACTTATACAATGGAACATGATGCAACAGTGAAAAAGAAGGAAACCTTACCTTTTGTGACAGCATGGATGTAACTGGAGACTATTACGCTATGTGAAATAAGGCAGTCAGTGAAAAACAAATACCATGTGATCTCACTTATAACTGGAATCTAATGAACAAAATAAATGAATGAGGAGAATGGAATTAGAGGCACAGAAACATGGAACAGACTGACAGATGTAGGAGGGGAGAGGGAAGTTGGGGTCTGGTTGAAAGAAGGTGAAGGGGTTAGACAAGGAACACATATATGTATGACCCACAGACATGGACAACAGTGTGGGGATTGCCTGTGGGAGTGGGAGGGGGCGGGTTGGGTTGAGGTGGACAAAGGGGAAAATTGGGACAACTATAATGGCATAAACAATAAAAAAGACTAAAAAAAAGAACTATAGTTACTTTTGTTCCTTATTCTATGTGAATGCCAAAATAATAGATTACCTTGAAATAAAATAACCAAAAAATTAATGACCTTTAGATATCATTGTTCCTAATAAAATATCTTACTCTTAGAATGAACTGGCCTGACTTTCTCACAAGATTAATTTTATATAAAGCAGACACAATCACCCCTGCATAGCAAACCAAGGAACAAGTGTAATTTAAAGCAGTTGCCTGTTGGCCAAACATAGCAAAAAGACTGTGGAGCCATTGACAGCTGAGATAGAATGCCACGTTTAAGGTATGGACGAGAAAGAGAAATTACTAAACACAAGGAATAATCAGGGAAATAGGTGGAGAGCAGTATGTAATAAAAGTCAATTAAGGTGGAAACTACTAGATAGCAGGGTCTAAGAAGTGATAAGAATAATTCAATTATTATTGACCCCCATGCCCAGAGAATATGGATTGTTCTGGTTCCTAAGAAGGGAGATTTTCAGGCCTGAAAACATCCCATTACCATTTTCCAGACTGCACACAGCCCTAGGTTACAGGTTAAATTGCTTATTTTAAAAATATGTTTAAGTCCTAACCCCAAGTACTTTAGAATGTGACCTTATTTGGAAAGAGGACCTTTACAGAGGTAATCCAGTTAAAATAAGGTAGTTAGGGTGGGTTGTAATTGAATATGACTGGTGTCTTTATAAAAATTGGAAATTTGGATACAAACATTTGCAGCAGGAAGACAGCCATGCAACTGGAGTGATGTGCCTGTGAAGCCAAGGATGGCTGGTAAATGCCAGAAGCTGTGAGCGTCTAGGGAGGGCTCTCCCTTACAGTTATTACAGAGAGAGCATGGCCCAACTGACACCTTGGTTTTGGCCTTTGAGACTCCAGAGCTGCGAGACAATAAAATTTTATTAGTTTAAGCCACCTAGTTTTTGAAGATTTTTTATGGCAGCCCTAGGAAAATTATTTGCTGTCTCATCTTTAAATAGCACCATAATGACAACCGTTTGATATACACCAGCATAATCGCCAGGCAGGAAGATTTACAACCAGAAAAATATCATTGCATCGGGCTGCCTATGGCCTGGATCTGACATGGACATCATTGTTGCAGAGTGCTTACAGGATGTCTTCTAAGTTGGACCTTAGACTTGTCTACCCCTGACTTGTCTACCCATTGGTGAATGGCCTAGAAACAGGAGTGGGTGGGCCATGGGTGTATGTATAACAGCGAACAAGGGAGGAGGTATCAGAGGCTTGGAGTTGGGATCAGAAAGTTTGAATTGTCCATCACTTATACAATCGTTACCTCAACAAATATTTAAGCACTTTTTTTGTGTTAGTCACTGTGCTAATTGCTTAAGGATATAGCTGGGAACAAGACAAAGAAACCACCCTCACGGAGTTTCTCTTCTAGCCTGATTTTACTCAGTCTCATGCAAATAAATCTTTACTCCTTACATGGCTTGGAATGATTTGAATACACTTTTAGTTAATATTCGTCTTCTGTAGACCTTTTAGTCCAAATAAGTTGATTTACAGTTTCTCAGAACCTGACCTGAAAGATTAAGCTACAACAAATCCTCCAATACACATGTGAGTGTGTGTGTGTGTGTGTGTGTGTGTGTGTGTGAGAGAGAGAGAGAGAGAGAGAGAGAGAGAGAGAGAGAGAGAGAGGGAGAAAGAAAGAGAGTAGATAGGAATAGAAACATAAATTATTCTGCTAATACTTATATGCTCAGCTGGCATTTCTATTGTCTTGTCTCTTATGACACTGCCCTCCTCTGGAAGCTGTTAGGATGAGAGCTAATGTCGGCTGTGCCACACAAAGGTGATGGCGAATTGATGAGCCTGTAAAGAGATTCAGAGGCGAATAAGGAAATGCATTGTTAATGCTATTAAATATTACTTAGCCTACAGCAAGCTGCATGTTCAACAGTTTAAACTTTAATTGCTAGCTGATGCAGAAACAAGCCTGGATATATGTAAATCCTATTGAAAGCTAATATCATTTTGGCTGCTCAGATAGATTAGCAGCCACTACAATTAGCAGCATGTGCAGCTAATGATATTAGGGGAGAATCCATCATGCAGCAGTCTGGGCCTTTAAATCTGAAAAGAAGTTAAGGCTCTTCTCCCCTCAAAACCCTGTACTGGGGAGTCTTGCCAATTGATGCAGCAGACCCTAGGGGGTGAGCCAAAAAGCTTACAGAATTCAGGAGGCTGACTCCACTATCACCTTGAATTGTTCCTCTTTATGTCATTTACCAGTAATTCTAGCTACACATCATGGCCAATGCTGCCTCCTCCCCACCCTCTAGGGAGTGTCATTGGATCACAGAGTAGAGGCAAAAGGGTCATAGTTTTTGAACTTATGATTTACTCTGGCCACTGTGGTTATAATGGGAAAGAGAGCAGGGAGTTTTCTCAGAATCAGCACCACCGGAAACAGGTTGTTGTATGGAGTACTTACTAAAACGTTTATGACTGCTTTAAGAGAGCGCCATTGAACACAATCTTCATTTAAATCTTTAGGGTAATATACGGAAACTGTCATAATTTGAGTATAATGTCTGTATCTGTTCTATAAAAATAAGCTTTATGATGCCTTTGAAGTCACCAATTATAAGGTACAATGGAACATACACCGGCGAGGTGTGATTCTATTTCCTCGACTGGATGGCAACCTTTCCATTTCTAAAGACTTACATTCTGACCCTGATAAATATTAAAATTGAAGTACTTGAAGGAAAGGTTGATCTTTATTAGTGAAATTTCTAAAATAAAAAAGAGAGTGGTTTTATTAATCTGATTGTTAAAAACTACTACAGTTAGTTATAATAGCACAACACATATCACAATTAAGCTAAAATGGCTACTTACAAATAATTTTAGATCACCTGATTTTGAAAAGAGAAGTGTTTCATAATCAAAGTTCTAAATACTCACAAAGAACCAGAGCGGGGGAGGGGAATAATGGCGGGGGGGAATGGAGGAGGGGGAGGTTCAAGTCAAGGAACATGTAAAAGGACCCATGGGCAAGGAAAATATGGGGGGGAGGATTGAATGTGGGAGGAGAAGTGGACAGGGCAGGGGAGAGTAATGGTGGAAAAGGGGAACAGCTGTAATTGAACAATAGAAAAAAATTTTAAATAAATACAAGAAATCATTAATATCTTGATCTTTGAGACTACTTATTTTAGAGCGATTCATCAATAATTATAAATTCTAATTTTTAACTAGCTATAAAAATGTATAGCCACAAATCCTGAGTAACTACTATCAATTAGTAAAGTCCTGCCTTGTTAATATCACATGAGCAGAAATTATTAGTTTGTTTCTGGGAAGTTACAGTAAACTAAACTGTTTGGCAAGATAAAGGCTTAAGAGTTGTGTAAATAATTTCAGTTTTGTGAAAAAGATTTAGTGTGGCTCACCTTTTTGCCTTTGTTAATGAGACTGTAGGATGTGATAAACTCTAAATATATTTCATACAAGGAATTTATGCTGCAATATGATGATGAATAAAGGAGTAAGGAAAAGAAGGTAAGGCTATTCTTTCTGTTCCTCATCATTTGGAAGAAACTTTACCAATTTTGCTCTTCTTGGGTTTATCCAATAGGAGTCTCATTTTAGCATGGACAGCAGCCCTAAAGGAATAACTATTGGTACAGAATAGAGGTGATTGGATTTCACAGGCAATTCCTTCATGTTACTTTGAGAAAGCTACTCTCAATAACAGTTTAGACATGTCTACTCTAATGAAAATTTCTACCCCATTACAGGTACTTCATAATTTTTTATACCAAGATGACTTAAGAATTTTGTTGAGCTGAAGAAAATTGATGGTATTTTTATTAATACGATCTTTTTCTCAAAAATATTTGTTGATATCAAAACTTTCCTCTTGCCAGCCCTTCTCTGTTCTGCACCATATTCAGAAGCATGCCTTTTCACTTCCACTAAAGAGAGTGGGATTTTAAGATACATGAAATCTTAGGTTAGAAAAATAATTTAATGACAACCTTTGCACATATGAAGAGCAAAAACAGCAATCAGAGAGGGCTACATTCATCTGTTCTTAACTTTAGCAGACATTCATTGAGGACCTACTGGGTACCAAACGCTCTGACATAAATATACCTGAGGTATTGCCTTTGTCCTCAAGAAACTTAAAGTTTAGTAAGGAAGAGACAGAAGATAACTATAACCAAGATGAAAATATTTGCAGGCTCCATAGGCATGTATAACTTAGAAGTAGTCAGTCTTAAAAAAAAGATTAAATCTAAAAATGAATTTCTTAATGGTGAGAATTATGAAAAGTAGTGTAGGTTATCAAGAGGGATTACAAGTTTGTGGGGTTTTTAAAAATAAATCTTGAGAATTCATATGGCTTGAATTGTATACATTGAGTTTGTCTGAGGCTTCCAAGAGAGTTGGATCTAAGCAAGCCATGCCAACTAGGTAGTTGTGACCCTTTCTGTGACCTTTTGCTGTCTGGCACAGAAGACATGTTTCCTAGAGTCCCCTGCTCAGTCCATCTAGTTTCTGCAGCCTTCAACACCTTTCTGTCTCTTTAAGGGTAGAGCAGAGGTATAGGAAGATATTAAAAAATAAAGGTAATGGATGACCATTTCAGAAGGTTCATGATTATTGCATTTTTGGAGGGATCATTCTTTAAGCATTGAATGTAATGAGTTTTTGAAGTGAAACCTTCACTATCTCAAATCCAACATATCCAAGACTCATTATCTTCTTGTAAATTTACTTTTCTTCCTGTTCTTTCCAGCTTGACATCACATGACACTTGGTCACATGAGCTAGAGAACTAGTGTCATCCTTTGACTTCTTTTCCCACTCATTCCATCATGTTGGTCAACAATACCCATTTATGTTTTTCCTTCAATGTCTCCAAATCCCATTTCCTCCCTTCTTTTTCCACTGCTGCGACCACCTTAGTTGTCCTAGTCATCATCTCACCTTTGGACTGTTAGAATGGTCATCTAAATGATCTGTTGCCTCCAGTCTCCACTTATATCACATTCACCTTCCACACTACCAGCAGAATTCCCTTTCTAAAATGTACTGTTGTTTAAAAACTATGATTTAAAAGATAAAATAGGAAGAACTTAGGGTGATATTCAAGACACTTTCCAGTTTGGGAACTAAGAACTCTTTTAGGCTCATCTCCTCTATTCTGCAGTTTATTCTATGAATATGATTCTAAGCTCTAACCAAGCTCTATTGCTCCAGTTAGATTGAAAACTTTCATAGTTTCATCTCTTTATTTATTCAGGAGTACCACTGCATTCATGTCCTCTCACATACCTCAACTTAGTAAGATATTATCTCTCAAGCCTTACTTAATATCACTTCCTCTCCAAAGCTTTCCCTGATTCCTTAGACTGATTACTGATTGAGCAGTTCTTAGGAGGTAAGATCCAAAACTTTCTAATATGCAGAATAAAAATACTTCTTGACTTTTTTCCCTCAAAAACATTTAGTGAGGGCCAACTACATATCAGGTACTGTAACAGATGCTAGGAATACAGAGGTGAGTGAGACAGATAGGATTAATTTCATGGAACTATAATTTTAGTGGAGAAAATAAACGAATAGGTGAAAACAATAAATCATTTTAGATATATGAGCAGAGTAATGTGCTAGATAGAGTAACTAGGGAGATGAGATACTATATTTATACCAGTTTTTTTTAAGGGAAAGCTTCTTTTGGGCAGTACTATTTGAGCTCAGACTTCAATAACAAGATAATGTCTCTCAATAAGAGTTTTTTACTTCAGTTGAGTGTTAGTGTAGAACATTTTCATGAAGAAAAAAAAAGTCTCCATCATTTAAGGCTCACATGCTTATTTCAAAGAATATTCTGGGAACCTTAACAACAGTAACAAAACAACATAATTTTATCTATTGCTCTATAATAAACCAACCCATGATTCACTGTCTTAAAACAGCAATTATTTATTTCTCATGAGTCTGTGGGTCATTAAGGGATTGAATGCTCTAGTCTGGGCTTAGCCAAACAGGTTTGACTCTATGTTCCTCTCACCATCTCCTTCCCATGGAAATAGCAGAGATACAAGAGCAAGCAAGTCCCTTGGTGCAAGTGCTTTTTATAACTCTACATACTATACATCTGCCAATATTGCATTGGCCAAAATAAGTCATGTGACCAAACCCAGGGATGTGGTAGGAGAACACACCAAGGTTGGAAGCCATAAAGCATGGAAACAGGGATGGGAGGAGAATTTTGCTAGAGGAGTAAATAACCTCCTTGGATTCTAGTATTGCATTTGCCACCAAATGTATCATTTAAGTCATGTCACTTGTTCTCTCTGGGTATTAGAATTCTCGTGTATAAAATGAAGTCACTTGATAAAATAATGCCTATATTTCATTCAAGCACTAAATTACCCATGATCCTTTCACTTCAGAAGGTTAGATGTCATTTAGAGCAACTGTGCAAATAAATACCCAAATCTGTTATAAAAAGAACTAAAATCTATTCATGACTTTTATAAATGCTTCAATATAGTGTGTTAACTTTAGCAGTGCTGCAAAGTGGTGAAGATAGCAATAGAAAATGGGAATAAAAATGGAAAGGGGCATCAGAGGATCACAGTTCATTGGCAGACTCCTACATGGAATGTTTTGAACACTTAAAAGAGGATGGTTGAACACCAAGAAAAAGGTAATGGTTAAGAACTCTGGACCTTGGAGTGAGCACCCAGGTAACTGGGTAGGAACCCTGGCTGTCCTGCTCACTACCTGAGTGATTTATCTTTCAGTGCTCAGTTTTCTCATATTTAAAAAGATAATAAATAACTGCTTTTGTCTTGCTGATTTTAAGATTCTCTCTTTATCTTTAACTTTTGGCATTTTAATTAGCAGGTGTCTTGGAGTGGGCCCCTTTGCATCGATCTTGTTTGGAACTCTCTGTGCTTCCTGGACTTGCATAGCTATTTCCTTCACCAAATTAGAGTTTTATTTCATTATTTTTTCAAACAGATTTCCAACTTCTTGCCCTTTTTCTTCTCCTTCTGGCACCCCTATCATGCATACGGTGGAATGCTTAAAGTTGTCCCATTGCCTAGCTGCTGACACTGTCCTTGTTTTTTTGGATTCTTTTTTCTTCTTTTTTTTTGTATATTTTATTGATTATGCTATTACAGTTGTTTCATTTTTTTCTCCTCTTTATCCCCTCTGCCCTGCACCCCATCCCGTCACCTCCACATCAACATTTTCCCGCCACCGCTTTCCCCTGACTCACCCCTCCGCACCTCGCACCCTCAATCCTTCCCCTGTTTGGCTTTGTTGATGGGTCCTTTATGCATGTTCCTTGATGACTCTTCCCCTCCTTTTCCCCTGTTATCCCTCTCCCTCCTCCCCTCTGGTTAGTTACCTACAGGGGTATCCACATAAGACTGTCAGCTGATTTGTCAAAAGAAACTTTGTAGGCTACAAGGAATTGGAAAGAAATATTCAAAGTCATGAAAAGCAGGGACCTACAGCCAAGATTGCTCTATCCAGCAAAGTTATCATTTAGTATCGAAGGGCAGATAAAGGGCTCCCCAGTCAATAAAAAACCTGAAGAGGTTCATCATCACCAAACCATTATTATATGAAATGTTAAAGATATTTATTTCAGAAAAAGAAGATGGTCAAAACTATGAACAGTAAAATGGCAATAAATACATATCTACTACCACGTGAATCTAAAAAACAAACTAAGCAAACGAGAAGAACAGAGACAGAATCACAGATATGGAGAGCATTTTGATGGTTGCCAGATGGAAGGGGGGTATGGAGGGAAATGGATGAAGAGCTGAGGGGATTAAGAAGCACAAATAGGTAGTTACAGAATAGCCATGGGGATGTAAAGTACAGTATAGGAAGTGGAGTAGCCAAAGAACTTATGCGCATGAGCCATGGAAATGAACAATGGTATGGGGATTGCTGGAGGATGTGGTGGGTGCTGGGCAGAGAGGGAAAAAGTGGGAAAAATTGGGACAACTGTAACAACAAAAGTAATAAAAACATTTTTTTAAAGGTGATAAGATTATATACTTCATTTTGTTGATTTGAGTATTTAATGAAATATTGCACATAAAATTTAGGAAGAGTACCTGACACACAGTGCTCAATAGATATCAGCTACACATATTACTTGTTTAAGCTACATGAAAGCCAGGTATATATATATAGTTATATACATATACATATATATATACGCACATGTGTTTATTTTATGATATACACATATACTCGTGTATTGTTTGTGTGTGTGTGTGTGTGCATGTGTGTGTATAAATGCAACAGTCTAAATGAGTCTCCCTATTGCCTTATTTCCAGCCTACTTTCCCTGGCCTCTATAGATATTTGCATTTTTCATCTTTACTTCAGAAAATGCTAAGGGCTCCTTCAATTTCTCCAGATGAGCACTGGGCTCTGAATGCGAAACCACTATAAACTGGTCAGTCATCTTCTCCATGGTTCTTCAAGCAGGTGAGGAAAACTCTGAAGAAATGTATTCCAATTTTTTTACATGTCCAGAAAAGGAAGCAGCAGCTTTTTTTTTTCTCCTTACTGTAGGCTTTTAGGCATCATGGTTATGAAATATGGCTGCAACATTCTTTTAAATCCTTTTAAGTAGCAGTCATCCTCCTCTCCCCCTCTCTATTAACCCCCTCCCTGATACTATTAAGCCCTTCACAGGTATCAATCGTTGAGAAGTAGAAAGAACTGCACTTTAAAAGGATTTTAAATAATGTCTCCAAGAAATATAGCAGCAGATTGTTCAATGGGAATGATCAGCCAAGAGTGTGCTGAAGGGGGGAGGGTTCTCTTTTAAAAGGTCTTTAAATAATGTAAGTGTTCTTCTTAGCAACATTACTCACAGCCATTTAAAGAGCAGATATTTCTGCCACACCCATCCACCAGGAGTGTGCACCTTCAGTAGGGAAATGAGGGAGACACAAGGCCATGATGTGTCTGCACTCTTGACATTGTTGTAACACAAAGATGGTAAGCTTTATCCAAAATGTTGAGAATCCCACTGACTTACTCAATAAAGAGATCCTCTCTCCTTCCAGGAGTCAAGGTCAAATAAACCCAGAGACTATCTGAACAGTTACTCAATGACCTTTGGCAGCAGGAGTGGGTGGGATGAGTTTTCTATGCTTTTCAAGAGTCTCTGGAAATCAGTTGTTGCTTTACTTTCTCTTCTCCTTTATCCTTTCATAAAACCTAGCTTCATGTCTAAAATCAAAATCTAAACAGCATACTCTGTCTTTTTCTAATCAGTCTATTGCCAACACCCTTCCTGGTCCAGCCTCATTCATATCTGTGGAATGGGTACAAAAGAAAGGGATGTGATGTGTAGTAGAAGTTAAGGGCTTTGGATTTGGAGACAGAAAATCTCAGTTTGAAATCTGGTTCTACCACTACTGGTGACTTTAGGAAAAATGTTATTTCCCCCACTGGGCCTCATTTTTCTCTTCTGAAAAATATGCCTTCTCCTAGCATTGTTGCTAGGGTTCAATGTAACTGAAAAGGGGAAAGCACTCAGCCCCATGCCTAGTACAGTGTAAGTGCTCAATATATGGCACTCAATACGTGCAGTGTTGTGACTTGGAGACTGTCATTTTGTGAGTGTGATTTTAGCTATTTAGGATACGGAAGGTGCCTACCTTGAAGGTGATCCCAAGTGTTGAGTCTGACTGCATCTGGTACCAAGGATATTTTAAAGATATTTTTAAGGATAGTTGTGTGCTGCCTGAGAACTGGAGGCCAATTGGAGCTTTCCCCTTGAAATGGAAGAATGAACAACCAATTCCAATAATTCAGAATAGAAATGGGGGTAGGTCTTGCGCCATTTTACAGATAGACCTTGCACAAATTGCAACGGAAGGAAATTTCAGGAGAACCATGTTTTTTCCTTATCTCAGAGATCAAACATAAAGCAGAAAAGATGGTCCAAAGACTCACTATTTTCCTTTACAGCCTAGAAGAATTTCAGAAATGAGATGTGATTTTCTCCGATGGATCCCACGTACATTATATTATTGGGAAACTGTGAAATGTTAGGGCCAGGATCAAAGAATACCCCTCAAAAGGACACTGAGCTGACAGGTGAGTGTAAATAATGCAGCTCAAATGATGAGAGGGAAAATGATGTTCCTCCAGCGTTCAGACAGTGGAGCAGGTCTTGTGTCATTGACCACAATGACAGAAAATCAAACTGAACCCCATTAAAGGGAAAAGCCATCTATTTTCGTTAGCCCAGCAGGCACCTGAAAGCCCCTCTCAGTATGAAAAAATGGAAGGGCACTTGAGGAGATGGGGGTCTCCGTTCTAATGACCATGTTTGCACCTCCTGGAGAGGATGGATCTCTCTTTTAAATATGAAGGATTGATTTTGAAAATAGTCTTCTCTGCTGTGTTAGTTCTTTTCCTGCCTTTCAATGACAAGAGGACATGATTAGGTGAGGACCTTTTCAGTTAACAGAGATGAACCAAAACAAGGAAACCATTTTTTAACAGCAAAAAGCTGGCATGGCCTTATTTGTTATAATCCTTTAATTCCAGTGTATTAAACAACAGTGCCACAATAGAATAAACTTAAGACTAAAGCATCAGAGAAATAGAAAAAAAAAAAGAAGAAGAAAATTTTCTTGAAATTTTCTTAAAGCACTTCAAAGAGCTTTTCACAATACCATTGCTACCTGAAAAGGAAAGGTAGAAATTATCTCTTTAACTCTTTTTCTAGTTGACACTCCAGGTATCTTGGTCTTCCTGACCATCATCTCTTGGTGGAAACATAGATCGACTCTTTGGCCCTTAGTCTATTGCAACTACCCGCATAACTGAAGCCCTTTAAAAACTCTTTGGTCTCAACTATGCCATGGGAAATCCATAGAGAACTTTCAAAAATTTTAACCTCAATATCCATTAATACTTTACCAGTGGATTTACTAGGATAAATACAAGATTTTTTCTGTTTAAAAATTTTTTTCAATTGCAGTTTACAGTCAATATTAGTTTGTATTAAAGTGGTTAGGAAATCATATACTTTTCCAAGTGTTCCCCCTTATATTTCTTATGGTACCCAATTGGCACCATACATAGTTATTTCAATATTATTGACTATATTTCCAACACTGTAAAAATTTTTCACAGCCATAGACCCCAGTCATTATTATTATAGTTACTATGACTGTAATTATGCTTTAAAAGCTAAAATGAAAAGAGTTACTCTTACATACTCTTCAAGCATACATGCAAAAGTGTTTGTTTGTTTTTTTTCACACACATCTTGATTACAACTTATTTCTTAACTCCTTGGTAGAGTCACCAGACAGCTTAGGATAATCAACATCTTATTTGATTTTTCCCAGCTAGACTGTCTCTCAGGACTTATAACTACTAAAAAAGTCATTTCTGGGCAACATTTTATTTGCCTACTCATGTATTTATTTAAATTTAACTTTCTGGTTGAATATAAATAAGTAATAAACCTATCATAACCTCTGCTATGGAGTGAAATAAAGTTATACATTTGTCTACTAAAAACAAGTTAAGGAACAATTAATTCTTCTGAGTATCAGACCTCAAAGCCTGAGACCTGGGACCAAAAGAAGGAAGTGGGAGGTAGTATTTCTTTAGTAGCAAAGTGTTACTGGTTTTAGAGCACTTAGATAGTTGTTGGGGAGGAGGGAGGAAGTTGCTGTTAGAGAGGATGACTTTAGAAAGTTCTACCACAACTAAAGAATGACTAGGCAAAATCCATGCTTCTGAGTCCCAGCGTACTTGGAAAAAGAATAAAATTACACAATAAGATAACAAAGAAGAAGCATGTACCCATGTAAGGAAAACCCTTTGGGGGCCAATGCTGTGTTGAAGTTCATGACTCATTGAAATACTAGCTAGTTTCTGTTCTTGGCATTGATGCATTACACAGGATAGGGAATTTGAAAGGTAGAAGGTATGATTCCCCTGCATTGGTTAAGGTGCAGGGTTTGCTTGACTCAGCCTGGTGGTTATGTGGATTCCAACTCATATGGGGGGGAATGTCCAGAGCTTCAAACATCCCCATGGCATCTCGATGATTAACTCAGCAGCTTGAGCTATTCCAAATGTTGCTCTCTTGTCGGAGAAAAAGAATACATTGGGTGTGAGTGATGGCCAGCGAGGGAAAGCTGAAATGTTTGCCCAGCCTCAGTGTTCTGTGAGCAGAACAGCTTTCCAAAGCCACTTTTTTTTCCCTCTCCAGATGTTCCTGAGGAAGATGCAAATGAGCATATCTTAATGTTGCAAAACTGTCAAATTCTGTCCAAGGAACCTAAAAGGATGTCATCAAATCCAGCAAGTTTCCTCTCTGATGAGGAATGTTTGTATTATTATGAATCATATAAGCAGAAAGTTCACAAGAAAATAGATGTTGTTTTCTTATTTCAGAACAGACATTTCTCAAATACAGGATCTGGCACAAGTAACGCCTGCTTGAGTGTGGTTGGTAGGGTAATTATGTGGGTGTAATAATTTATAGTTTTAATTTGAACATTTCACCTAAAATGTCATATGAGGGTGCTTGAGTGTGATGTTGTTATGTTACAGAATTACATACTTATGATTTTGTTATAAAAAGGGGGCGTTATTTGTGCCAGATCCTATTACCATGTGTATCATCTTAAATTATTTTATTTTCTCATTAATACTAGCTCCTAAGTGTCATTCCACACTGTGACCATTGAGACATTGTTTCACAATGTTCACTGTTATAAATAAGGGTGGGTCCACTTCACAGAACATAAGTAGGCTTGCCCAGCCTCTCCCCTGCCAAAATAGGACCTAGCATAAAAACCAACATTTTCCCTTTAGTATTCCCTCAAACCATCATTAGTTTTGGTTCTTCATATTCTTCCTAGGTCACGCTATTTTTAAGGTGTTAATAGTATCATGAGGTCTCAGCTCTGAGTATGGCGGGTGAGAGATCAGAGATTCTCTGTTGATCTCCTGGCAGAAAGAAAAGGCATTGTAGGATCTGTGTCCAACCCTAATTGATTTTACCCAAGGAGAGCAACTGTCCTACATTGGACTAGACAGAATTGAACTTTGAGAATATTTGAAAATGAAGCAAAACTAAAGGAAGGCCTTAGAATTTTGGTTAATTAAAAAATTCCATTGAATTGGTGGCATAGAAACTGCCACCAAGTTGTCCTACCTGATGGGTAGGAAACTGAGGTATTTATCTATCACTGTTTGGTGTTCTAGTGTATTAACATCCAGGCACTGACCTGTCCACCACATTTGCTGAGCACTGTCCTGCAGAAAGTTCACAGGAACTTATAATAAGTAACTGTCAAGAATTCTAACACTAGAGCCATGATTGGGTTTCAATGGTCCACCAACCTCTGGAAACTACTTTTGAAATTCTGCATACATGAACACATATGTATTTTTCTAGAGAGAGAAATCAGGATTTCATTAGCTTCTCCAAGTGATCTGTGAGGAAAAAAATGATTAAAAATAAGGACCCAAGATAATAAAAAGTTATTCACTTTAGGATCTCTTATATCAGATAACCAGAAATAATTTTGTATCTGTAAATATATAAATAATACTTAAACATTTA
Source organism: Mormoops blainvillei (assembly GCA_004026545.1). Classification (NCBI taxonomy): domain Eukaryota; kingdom Metazoa; phylum Chordata; class Mammalia; order Chiroptera; family Mormoopidae; genus Mormoops; species Mormoops blainvillei. The sequence goes on from PVJD01001342.1 coordinate 214,474, forward strand.
GTGGACAAAGGGATAAATTGGGTCTTTATGTATAGCCTAAGAGTGACACATTTGAATATTTCTTTCTCAACAATAATTAATACTCTTTATTAATATGAGATAAAATAATAATACTGTAAGAATATCCATAATAAGAATAGAAATCAATAAAATGCATTGACATCAAAAAATCTCAAAATATCAGGCATATTGTTCGTGTCAAATTTAAGCAAAGTTTCCTTCTCTTAGTCAACTCCCTTTAAATTTGAAGTGAGCAGGAGACCAGTTCCAGAAAAAAACTATAAAAGTATGCCTGCATAATGGGATTTGGTCATGTTATTCCATCTATTCAGTTAAATCATACTTAAAGATTATGCTACCACTTCTTTAAAACCATAGCCACTCAAGGGTACTGTTTAACAAATTTTTACTTTTCCAGTTAGTTATGTTGGCTTTTATATATTGTTTACATTTACATCTGTAAGATTAGTCCACCATTAATCATACCTCTAAATATTTCTCAAGAATTCTGTATAAATTCAAAGATAGTACAGGCAAAATGAGTTCGCATGAGCATTGTTTATGTTTCTAAGACAAAAAGTAAAATGACAGTACTTATAATTCTAGTATTACAGAAGATACCACTTGCTTTCCTTTAATAAAGTGTGTCTGCCACCTATGATTGAATCAGCTATTTCAAGCCAAACTTCATGTCCTTGAAGTAAAGAGCTGTACCATTTCAGTCCTACCCTCTGCCCACCCCTTCATCCCATAGATCAAACCTCTCATCTAAATACTGCTTTGTTAATGTTTTCCTGAGTGTGTTGCTCAGTACTAATTTGTTGCTATGAAGCTCAGAATGACTTTTAATTGTAGCACCTAGTGTCAAATGCTATCATTTAAGTCTCAATGGATGTCACTTTCTCTTTCTCAGAAAAAAAATATGTTTTCCCTCCAAACACCTGAATTAGCATATAGTTTATTTTTTTTAAATAGGTTAAATGAGTTACAAAATGTTATCTTCTCATATTATTATCTAATGTAAATTAGCCCAAGTAGGAAAAAATCTTATATTTCTCCGTGTATCCATAATCTATATGTGACAGGCACAATATTACTTTAATGTGTACCAAAAATAAAAACAGTGTTCTACTGTTATTGAAAAAAAATCTTAGGCTATATCTTCATAGCTTGTCAACTATTTTTGTCAAAATAAATATTGTTTTAGAAAATACTGTCATATATTTCAAATGTTTATCATTCTGCGTGATATAATAAATTTTATAGAAATATTTAAGCTCTCCCATATCAAAATTAAATGCCAATGAAAAATACGTGAGTACTAAACTTATCTCAAATTTTTGGGTCAATCACCATTAAAAAGACATCATTCAAAAAGTTGTATTTTTAAGTTATGAGCTCAGTTATATGTTTATGATTATTTCACTACATGATTAGGCTTTAGATATACCTCATGGAAATCTTTTTTTAAAATTAGTAAGGCACTAGTTTGTTTTTTTTTAGCATTTCAATGTTACAGAACCAGGGTAATTATCTTTTTACTGATTTGCCTAATTTATTGTTTCATTGAACCACTTAAACTATTTATGTATGTGGAAATAATTTTTGCTTGTATATAAGGACAGAGATTAGAAAATAAATTGTAATAAATGTTTTCAGCTATGTCTCAAAGGGTCATGACTAGTTAACAAATGATGTTAGGAAGAATTTAGACATATGTGTTTAAATTCTCCTCTGATGGAGGTAGAAAAAGATAATCTGTAGTGAAATATGCTGGTAGGGTTCTCTGGGCAGAGTTGAGAGAGAGTCTTTCAGCTCAAGTTGCAGATGATCAAAATCCTAGATGTGCACAAGGTCAAGAGCCAAATGAGAGACATAAAGGAAACCAATCCAAAGTAGAGAGGAGAGTCTAAATAGATCCTTGAGAGCAGATTTAAAAAACAAACAAAAAAGATCAGAACGTCAAAACTGAGAAGCAAAGAAATAAAAGAAATTGTCAGGATCACAATGAGAAGAAGCAAAGACTGGACCTGGGCTGACTTTTGTGCATTTATAGGTGATTCTGTTGTACTGAATGAATAAAGGGCAAGGCACCTGTGGGTAATCATTGGGCAAGGACAAAGAGGGTGGGGAGGGAGGGAGGACTGAATGTGGGAGGGGGTAGGTAGGGTAGGGGAGAGCAATGGGGGGGGATGGGACAATTGTAATTGAACAATAAAAAAATTTTTAAATAAATAAAAAATAAAAAGCTTTGCTATCCTCAAAAAGAAAGAAAAAAGAAAGATCTGAGGGATTTTAACACCTGAAATGCCTGGAAGCAGTCATTCAACCTACCAATAAAATAGAAACTGGTAGAAAGAAAAACCAACCACTAAACCCAAGTTGAATCAGAATGAATATCTGGAAGTAATGAAAATGGGAAGCATCAAAGCACAAGAATGAGTTCAGACAGCTGGTAAAGAACAAGAATGAAGAACAAGGAAACATTCAGCACCTAACTGGGTTTTCATGTCCCTCTGCTTTTCATATGGCAAACGGAAGTAGGAATAGTTGATGCTTAGTTTATTCAATGAAGGATTATGTAGAGAAATGTGTAAAGTACTTCCAGATACCTTTCTTGACAGAATTTCATTTTATAAGAATAAAGTAAATGAGCGGTATTACATTAGGGACAGTTATATGAGAGAAAAATCTGTAAATCACTGAAATTTAGTGATAACATTGCTGGGCTTAGTAATCCACAAAATAAGAACTCACTGAAACATGTACATTGTAGATAAAATTTCAATCTTTCCAAAGACCCTATAATGTGAGTACATGATCAAAAAATAAAAAGATAAGGCAAACATTTATTTTGTAAATAATAATATTAGGAGTGATGAAAACTTTTTCTTTTAAAAATAAGGCCAATGTTTCTATGAAGTATAGATAAAAAACTAAAGCTAGCAACCTGGAAACCTTCCATCTAGCCCTGAAGCATTCTTAACTCATGAATGAATATTCAAGTCATAAAAATATTAAAGAACCTTCATCAATGGTAGATTATTTTCAGCTTGAAAATATCCTCAGCCTATTTTGAACTTATGATTAAATATTTTCTATAATCTTCTAGCTCTTTTTTCCCTGGATAACTCTTATTCATTCTTCAGAATTCAGGTGAGGAGTCATGCCTCAATCCCCCCACACTACACACACACACACACACACACATACACATGCACACCTCCCACCATTGTGGAGTTTGATTCAGATGCCCCTCCTTTAGGTTTTCCATAACACACCCCACCTCCCTGTCTTTATGCATATCTCATGCTTTAATTTTTAGCTGTGTGCTTCCTCCATTCAAATGTGAATCTCTGAGGACATGAATCCTGACTTCCTCTATCTGCTGCTGACTGCTCAGTGCTTGGCACCTTAGTATTTATTGAATTAACAAGTAAATAAATGTTTAGCAAGAGTCTACTGCATTTCACAGTACAGTGAACAACAATCATAATGCGTATACATATGAGGTCTGTCCAGACAGTATCCAGCCATGTAATATGAAAAATAGTGACATTTATTAAAGAAGATACAAGATACAAGGAACATTGTACATAGGACAAGGATGCCTCAACCCCTTTCAAAGTAGACACCTTGGGACTTCACATAGTTCTACCAGAACCTCTTCCACTCTTCAATATACTCTGCAAAATTCCTTGTTGGAATCACTATCAGTAGCCCTGACATATTTTCCTGAATCCCCTCAATGGCCTAAAATCTCTTCCCTTTCAGAGGTGATTTCAGTTGTGGGAAAAGCCGGAAACCACAGGGCACCAAATCTGGGCTAAGTTACCTGGGCGATTTGATGTTTTGCCAAAAAATCCTGCACAAGATGTTATGCACGAGTGAGCACATTGTCATGGTGAAGCTGCCAAACACCACTTGCCCATAGCTGCAGCCATTTTCATCTTATTGCTATTCTCAACCAATGAAAACCATTGAGGTAGTACTACTTATTGTTTGTCCTGGAGGGACGTACTCATGATGGACAACACCTTCCTATCAGAAAACACAGTTAACATGGTCTTGACCTTGTTGCAACTTTGCCATGCCTTCTTTGGGCGTGGAGAACCAGATGACTTACATTGGGATGACTGGCCCTTCACTTTCAGATCATAGCTGTAGACCCACCATTCACCTCCGGTTATGATCTTCTTGAGGAAATCTGTTTCATTGGTAGCGGTTTGAATCAAGTCATTAGCAACTGCAGCACGATGTTCTTTCTGCTCTGGTAGCAGAAGATGTGCAATGAATTTTGTTACAACACACTTCATGCCAAGATCCAGAGTCAAAATCTCGGACACAGTAGTTTTTGGAATCCCCAGATCAGCTTCTAGTTCTCGCACTGTCAGTTGCCGATCTTTGTTGATTGAGGCCCATTCACGTTTAACATTCTCAGGTGTTCTGCTTGTTGTAGGTTTTCCAGAGTGCGGATAATTTCAACAGATTCTTGACCATCTTTGAAGTGTTTGTGCTACATTTTTATTAGCGCCACACTCATTGCATTGTCCCCAAAAGCCTTATGAATCATCCAAGTAGTTTCTGTGGAGGAATGTTCAAGCTTAATGCAAAATTTGTTGCAGATTCATTTCTCTATTCGCTCAGTTGGTCATTTTGAATGTGATGGCCACACAGTACACATGCTCACTCAACAGCATCTACTACCCCTACTGACTAGGACAGTGAAGTTTTCACTGTTCACACATGCACATCCCAGTTCACTGTCCTTGGCTGCCAAGTTGCATTGATGTTGTCCAAACCATTCTCATTATATTAACAATGGTTGGACTTTTTCCAGCAGACCTCTTATACTAAATCTTTGCATGTGCTTTGCTAGGGGACCCTTCACCCAACCCCTTAACAGAGCAGTCTAAGGCTTTTATAGTTGGAGGCACACAAAGTGGAAACAAGCTTATTGACCCCTCTCTCCGTTTCCCCAACCTGTTCCTGGGAAAAGCTGAAAATAGGACTCAGGGTAGTCTATCTAAAGGAGAGGGTGGACCAAGTTGTTCTTCCAAACCCTCTGATGTCCATTTGATGGAGGCAATTCTTATCACCTTCCTGGAAAGAGCATGTCACTTTTTGATTGGTGACTTCACAAAGGGCTTTAAGGTAGGACAGATCTCTATTTGAAGCACAAAAAGACAAGAAAGCAGAAATGGAAGCAGGGAAGACAAACCTTATAGTTACTGAGTACCCTCTATGGCTGAACATTTATGTCCAAGGGTCATTTCTTCCTCACAACCACCCTGCTAGAATATATGCACTCTCATTTTATTAAGGCTCTGGAATGCTGCCTCAAATACCTCTGTAAATTTGGTTTGACTCCTGTCTGACAATAGCAATGGAGAATATTACCCAACAAAAATAAATGCAAAGGGATTATAAATAGTGGACAAAGAAACTCCAAACATTTTTATACTTATTTATCAAAGCAAACAGCCCTCTGTTCTTCAGTGGTTTCTGAGAGCATCCTTGTATTATAAAAAAGTTTAATGATTAATGCTAATAATGATTGCAAGTTACAAATAAAGATTAATATATGTTCAGTATACTGTTTTAGAAAGTAATATGTTTTGTAATTTGTTATTATTAAGTTAATATTAGAACTTCAAACAGTTATAAGTAAGTTAGTTTTCAACAAACAAAATTCCAATGAAATCAAAATATTCACTTTTTGATGAGGTTGAAGATTTGACTTCTTTTTTTTTTTGCATCAGATGTTTGCTCAGATATGACAGGCATTTCTCAAAATTAAAGAATCATGAAAGCTAATGTTTAGGATGCTTATTTCTTTCAAGTCTGTCTATGAAACTACAGTGAAATTTTATTAAATAATAACCAAATGCAATGCAGTGTTTAATTATTTGCACGGGAATAGTTGAGTTTGCATTTGCATTATTTATGTACAATTACAGAAATTATTTGTAAATTGAAATCTCTAGGTGAATCCTTAAGCGAATCAAGAGAAGCATTGATTGGTATTCATTTCCTATGGGTCTCATCTTTGGAGAACATACTGAGGTTTCCATGTATCTAGGAGCACAGAAGGGGTTACATGAAAAAAATGAAGTGAAAGGGAAAGATTTTTAAACAAAGTATACAGGCCAAGTAGATCATTCACTTTAAAATGGCTCTTCAAGTCACAAGACAAAAATGAAGACTTTGTCACTTTGTTCTGAAAGAATGTTGACAGATAGCAGGCCTTTGATAGCTCAGGAGAAAATGAAGGTTTTATATGCCTGTAATAAGGATGTTAACGAATTTGACAGTAGGCAGCCGCTTGTACAAATTGCTATGCTGATATCATTCTCTGTCCAAAGACAACAAATAATGATAATGATGAAAATTAAGCAATGAGAATAAAATCAATCAATTTAGAAAAATACTGGAAATAAAGTAGAGATACAGGGCTCCAGTGCATCTGAGGTCTTTTGAATGACTAACATTTCCAATGTTTGGTCATTACCAACCCAGTGCCTTTTCTTTATCCTTCAGTCCCTAATCTCTTGCACAACCTGCAAATGAATCTGAAAACCTTCAAGGCTGCATTTGGTAAAGACTTATCTTTTGGAAGGCAGTAGAGAATGCTTCAGAAATAAGTCACTATTAAGAATTAAAGGTCAGACATGGACTATAATTTAAGTTTAGTAAATTATCTGTGACTAAATGTAAATATCACATATGTGTGTATTTTGTTTAATATATGCCAAGCACTTTGCTAAATCTAGAATTAAATAAGATAAACAAGATCACTGTTTTCTTAACATTCACATTCAAGTGATATAGAAAATTAGTCAAATAAGTGAATAAACAAATTAACAGACATGTACATAAATTTTGTTATGAAGGAAATAAATGACATGGTGAGCTACAGAGAGTAATAGAGGAAGGTTATGGGATATAGGTGACCAAGGAAGACTTCTCAGAAAAGATGACATTTGAACCTGAAGGGTAAACATAATCAAGAGAGGTGGGGATGCTGTAGGGAGGGGGAAGCAGTGAATGTTCTAGAGAGAGGAAAGAGAAAATGCAAAATCCAAAAGATGGGGAAGGATTGGAAGAATCAAAAGAAAGCCAATGTGGTTAAAGTGGAGTAAACAAGAGATAGTAATGTGAGAGGAAGTCTATGACAAAGGGAAGGGCCAGTTCTGCAGGACCTTTTAAACTTAAATTTTATTGTAAGATTGATTGGAACCCAGGAATTGGAGGGGATAATCACACTTACATTGATGACAGCTCGAATACACATGGAAAGAAATAAATGAAGGACTCGCTTATGGATTGACGTTGGGGTGAGGCAAATGCAAGAATCAAAGATGTTTCATACATCTTTGGCCTGAGCTACTGAGATGGGAAGTTAATAGAAGAAAAACAGGTACAATCAGGAGTATTACATTATCACTCATGTACAGAGTCTGTGAAAAGTGTTCTGTACCATAAACCTCAGGGTTCTTGACTGAACCACAAAGCCAAGTAAGAGATAGGATGATATAAGAGAAATATCCTGTAACAGAAGTTAGAAACTCTAAGTTTGAGTATTTCTTTTACCACTCACAATAGAAACATACAGTGGACCTTACGGATCATCTAGTCATGCCTCCCGCTGATCACAGCAATGCCTTCTAACATATCCAGTGGTTAGACACTCACTACTCTATAAGGTAGCTACTTTGTTTTAGGGAAACTCCAATTGTTAAAAAGTTCTTCTTAATATTGAATCAATAATCCATGTAACTACACACATAAAGCTTAACCTCTCAACCACACAGCTGCCCTTAGTATTTTCTTTATTGCTTCTGCTGGCTAAATTTGAATCCTAGTTCTATCCATGTCCATACTTACTCAATGTCTCCCTGCAAAAAAAGTCAAAATTATAATTTGTGTAATTGTAATAAGACTTTTGTAATTTTCTTAAACATTTTGATATTTTGTAATTTAAAATTCTCAATCTCTTTGTGGCTCAGCCTTTCCATTTATAGTGTAGATAATGTTGATATTTTTAGTATCTTTAAGGAAAAATCATTGTAATTATTTTCTGGTCTGTCAATTTATCATTAGTGAAACTAAAACATATAACTGAAGAAAACAAGTAACCAAAATAATTTAATTTTCACATGTTCATTGATTTTTCATCTTTTAAAAATTTGCTTTTGGCTATTATTTTTTCACCCCGTCTCCTAATTCTTTTTTTTTTTTTTTACTATCATTTAGTTGAAATTTGGGAGACAGTTAAATCTATGTTGCTCAATGTCAGGATGAACCAGAAATCTAACAATGCAAATTTACATTCCTTTCCTCCTCCAAAATTATTCATCCCAAAATTTTGTTAATGCTTCATTGTTAAATTTAAGACTTTCAAAGGTAAATTCTACTGGAATTATATTTTTTAAGAAAATTGAGTGGTAGGAAAAACTAAGGCAATATAGAAGAATTAGAGCGTGTCTGGGCTGATCTTCGTTCGGGTTATTTATTTTTTAAATAATCATGAAGTGATCCAAAGTAGCTATTAATAGAAAAGAGATATTGTTATCTTATGGGTTATTATTGTTACCAAGTTAGCAGCTCTGAAGCACAGAGGTGGTTACATGGTAGTAACACAAGAGGAACCAGAGTTCATGTCTCTTCCAATTAAAACTCTGACATTTTGGTAGGTAAGAGTTTCCAATGGTTCACGGCTACATGTATTCAGAACCCCAAGCTTCAGCATACCTTCAATGTTAACCTTAAAACACCACTGGTGAAATCTTCCACCACTGTGCACAATTGGCTTTCCATAAGGGTAGTATGTACTAGATATAATTGCCTATAATATATTCATTACCTTAGGAGTAATCACATCTCAAAGAAAAGTTTTTCTTGAAATACAGTTTACTTAGGAAAGTAGAATAAGAAGGATAGGAAAGTGTAATAATGATTTGCTGGCTTCAGATCATTAGTTTAAAAGCAATTCTGATATGCATTAAGTAAACGTTATAAACTCTGAATATTAAATGACAATTCATGTCAAGGTTGGGAGACTGCAGATGGCCAGGCTTCTTACATTTCAGACTGCTTTACTGGTAACATAAACATCACCAAGTGCATCATGAACTGTCTTACAAAATATTCAAAGTGAAATGAGAAAAAAAGGTATGAACATGGATAGTTATCAATGGACACAGACAATTCTTCAAGTAATTCCACAAAAGATGTCTTGGAAAGATCTCAAGTTCTCTTGAACCAGTGAAGTACATCATGTTCTTTGTCCCTTCTTCCTCCTTCACCTTTGCATATTTTAATGATGGTTTGTGTTTTGTATAGAGCTATTACTATATGTTGTCCTTTTTAGGATCTGAGGTTCTTGAAAAGTCAAGTCCCACCTGTTATCCTTGGTTCTCTTTTTCCCACCTAAAAATTTACATTTTAAGCCCAAACTAAGTTGAGAAGTTTAGGAAGAAGCCAAGCTCACTTCTCGTCTCATATCAAGTACAAGAATCCTTTCAAAGCACTAGAATCTTGCCTTATTTCTTGAGGTTTATTCCCATTCTGGTCACATTCCCATCTTCACTCTGAAGACTTGTTCTTCCAATATTTTTCACTTATGTGTAAACTATATGTGTAAAACTGCAAATATAGCCACAATTGTTTGCAGGTACTCCTATCAAGGAATGGAGTCTATTTCTCTACCTTTTGAATCTGGGCTGGGTTTCTGACTTTTCTTGGCCACTAGAGTGAAGCAGAACTATTGTATGGTGAGTTTCCATCTTAGAACTCAAGATACTTTGTGCATTTTTGTTCTTGCTGCTGTCAGATTCTGCCATCAAGTGAACAAGCTCAGGTAAGTGTGCTGGAAGACAGGAGGCCATGCAGAAAAGGGTCACAGCCTCCTGAGCTATTCCAACTAAACCATTATAAAGACTTATGACAACTCACCAAATCCTCATAGATGTATGAGCAAGCCCAGATAACATCAGCTGACTTCGGTCCAGACCAGAAGAACCACTGAACAGAACCCAGCCCATAGGTGATGTACAGAATTGTGAGCTAGATAAATGCTGCTGAGGGCTTAGAAGCAAAGACACCATAGTAGCAATAAGTAACCCCTAAATCTGATGTTGATTTCTAATATAAATCTTCAGTAAAAGAAACTGGGGCTTCTTGGAGAAATGGCTGATTCTAGGACTGGGGCAAAAAATACTCAAGATAAGCTACAATTTGATTAAAAGTTAGGAAGTACTAAAAATAAACCCCACAATGATGCAGGTACATTGAATGGACATAGAGCCAATGGAACAAGCTCCCAAGGGCCAAAGGGCCAAAGCTGGAATAATGTAAAAAATAACTATCCATAACTGTATGCTGATATAGAAGACTCACCGAATAAATAAATAAATAAATAAATAGGGTAGAGTAGATAAATCTCTCATATAAGAAGAATACCATGTAGGTTATATAGATACCCCAACTTTTGTGTGACCCTGTGGACCATAGTAATGAATATGACCACATCAGTTTCCTTCTCCTGATGCTTCCTAAACCATAAATCCCATCAACATATCCTCCAAAATATGTCATAAATCTATCCATATCTTTCTCTCTTCATAACTACTAGCTAGCGCAAGCCACTCTCAAGTCACCTGAACAACTGCATAAACTCCTGAAAAGCCCACTGGCTTCCACTCTTAAACCACCACAATCCATTGCCCACAATAGCCAGAGAGCATTTTGACACAGCAAACTCCTTCCCACTGAGCCTTGGCATACATCCTTTTTCTGACTAGAATGCTCTCTTTCTTAGCTCTTTGAATGGTTAGTTTCTTCTGTCATTCATCTTAAAGGCCCTCCTTGAGCACTTGACACAAAGTAACAGCTCAGTCACTGTTCATCATGAAGAATTATTTTACTTTCTTGTCCCTGTGATGGTCTTAGGTTGGTGATGTCTTCAACAGAGTAGCTGCTCCTCCTCGAGGTCATTCAGGAACCCAGGCTGATAGCTGTTGTGCCATCTTCATCATGTGATTTCTAAAGTCACCCTGGGAGGTCACACACATTCTAATCACTCAAAAATGGGAAAAAGCATGGAGGAGCACATGGGAGAGGTTTTCATGGACTAAACCTGGGAGCAGACTTCTCTTACACTCATATTCTATTGGAAAAAAACTGACTCATATGTCACTGAAAAGGAAGTTGGAAAATAAAATCAGCTCTGTGCCCAAAGAAGATGGTCTGATTTTTGATGGAGAGCTAGTAGTCTTTGCCTCATGAAAAGCAGATACTTCATACAAACTTTGGATAGCTTAGAAGAAAAATGAGACATTCAGATAAGATCTCAATTTTGTAGGGAAATGTTAGCTCCTAAAACCCCAAATCTGCATTTCTAGCACAACAAAAATCAATTTATTACTCCAAGTTAGAAGGCAACTTTCTCCTACCTTGAGATACACCACTCCTTAGGGCTTCAGAGTCCTCTATGTCTACCCATGGGTGGGAGCAAGCACAAAGAAACTCCACCTACTTCTTAAAAGTGCTAACCCAGGAATCATATGTCACTTCCACTTCCACTCTATTAATGAAAATTAGTCACATGGCCACATGTAGATACAAGGGAAACTGGAATGTAGTCTCCACCTTCCACTGACCACTCCATACTAGGGAAGGGGAACATAACCTGTACTGGGCCAACAGCATTTTCTACCACAGTTAGTCTTACCAAAACAAGGTCCCTCCATTTATTTCCAACTTAGAACATGCTACTGGAACCATCACAAAATAAGCTATTTTGAACACAATATTATCTTACTTCCTGTTATATTTGCATAGCATCAGATTTGCTTTGAGACACAGTATGTATCTGCAAATATGCCACTTGTTTGCTTAAATTCCTTTAATGAAACCTATTGCTCTTAGAATAAGTACAAACTCCTTACCATGACCAAAATGTCCTAAGGGTTTTACCTCCCTCTGACCTCTCCATCCTTATCTCCTACATCCTCTCTTTTGCTCTCTCTGCTTTGAATACACTGGACCACCTTTTAGTTCCTTAAATGCTCCATTCCCACTACCAGCACTTCTCACATGTTTTCTAGAATGGTTTCTTCCAACTCTCTTCGTGGTTGATTTATTCTCTTCATTCTGAAGCTCACTTATCACCTCTTCATAAAGTTCTTCACTGGCCAGCTCTCTAATAGGGTCTCCAACATCTCTTTTCTTTTCAATTCTTCTTGTCATTTTGTCTCAGCAGCTGTGTCAATCTGAAACCTCGTAGTACAACAGTTTGTTTGTTTACTCTGTTTCCCCACTTGCATACAGTTTCCATGAAAGCAGGGACCACATCACTCTCATTCACTACTCTAACCCTACTGCTTTATGCAGTGCTTAGTACATAGTTAACAATTAATAAATATTTGAGGAATGAATGAATAGGCCCAGTCAAGCCCAATCACATACCTTAAATGAATTAATTCATTTTTACTGCTGAAAAAAAAATTGAGAACATGACCTTCTGGCAGGAGCTCAGTAGTACCGTCTACATCAAGGAAGGAAAAACAAAAGCCAGGCCACCCCACACTGACACATCCCTGGCCCTGGATTACAGGTAACCAGAGAGAATGCATTGACCTGCTGTGACTTTCTAAAAGAAATTACCAATGAGCCACCCACAGTGCACAGGATACCAAGGAAACCTTTCAGGGATGGGAGAAGTAGTGATGGGTGGGGGACAAGAAAATATGAGCATTCACATATCACAGCTGTTTGAAACCAATGAGTTCTTCTGCCAACTGGATTTAATCTTTGGACAGGCTTGAATAACTTGTTCTGTAAAAAAAAAAAATCAAAGGATGCCTTTTCTGGGGATAGAAAGATGTAAATGTGGGGTCTGGCAGTGGGGAAGAGGGAGAAAAGGAGGTTGATAAACAGGGACAAAAAAAATTTGGCAGTCCAAAAAAGGTGCTGTATATTAGCTACTGTGATCTAAAATGGCCCATTGGAGTTCAGTGTAACATCTGCCTTGCTCATTTCCTGCATGTCTACATATTCATGCTCAGCTTTCGGAATTCTCTGGAGGCACTTGAGTATATAGAAAAATGAGTTCCAATGAGCTGCAGCCTCCTGCTTTGCTGAAGGGTTAAAAAAAGAAATCTGGCTTCCCTGATTCAACTTCAGTCTCAAATGTGGTTGAGACTTTGCTAACCCATGCGTATTTTAGGTATACGTGGAAGAAGAAATAAAAGATCAATCAAATGCTCCCATAAGTTATATGAATGTACACGATCTGTCTTAGGGACACATGTTAGCGAAAACAACAAGGGTCCTGAACTCAGAAGAACTTGGGTTTCAAATCCTGGCTCCACCTCTTATTTGCTATGTGGGCAGGTCACTTATCTGCACCGAACCTCAGTATCTTGATATATAAAATAAGCAGACACATATTGTTGTGAGGATCAACTAATATCTGTGAAATATCAAACATGAGACAAGTATTCAATTAATGATACTGTGTTTATTATCTCAAAGAATCCAAGCACCCATCAAACTTTTTCATAACAAGTTGTTTGAGGATTTGCCTGAATTATCTAGAGAACTATATTAGCTCTGCCTTTAACCTTGGCTTTAGTCAACAAGCCACAGACTCTTGTCACTGACAATACAGTAAGCCTAATAAACCACTTCCACATGTCCAAGCCTCTGGGTATACTGTTCCTTCTGTCTCATCCATCCTACATCCTGTCTTTTAAAAGTTAAGTTTCAGTCAAGCTTTGCTGGATACTCTCCCAAGTCAGATTTGATCCCTTTTTCCTCCACATCCATTTCTCCATTTATTCATGCATTCCATAATAATTATTGAGAACCTACTAGATGCCAGGAAATTTGATAGATGCCTAGAAAGCAAAGATGAATAAGATACAGCCACCATTTTCACAGTCTAGTAAGAAAGACAGAGAACTGGACATATGATTACATCTGAGCATGATATATGCAATAAAGGTCTGCACATGACACTTGGGAGCCCATGGGAGAGATTCTCCCCCAAAAGCAGTTGCTTATAACCTTTGGTTCATAGTCACTTTGATTTTCTTTGCCTCATAGTTATTGCTAATGTAATCATCTGTTTCTTATACTGTGAAATTTTTGAGGTTGGATATTGTCTTTCTGTCTTTGTATTCCTTTGTCTTTCACTATATGTTTGTTACAAATAGTAGGTGTCCAATAACTACATTCTAAATGTTTTATTACTGTGTGGATGAACTGAAGTCATCAGCAATGGGCACTTGTAAATGTATTAGTTTGTCTTGAAATATCCATATTCTGTGAAAGGTAATAGGTAGTACATAAGAACTAGGGTATTAATGCCAGAGAGCCTGAGTTAAAATGCCCATAACAGTCTTTTAATAACTGTTTACATTAGCCAAAGTCCCAATCAGGCTGTCCCAATTTCTTCATCTGTTAAATGGAAGTGATAGTAATAGTGTCTACCACATTAGATTGCTACAAGGACTAAATAAATAAATCTATTCATTAAAAGTACTTACAAAGTGCCTTAGTTGTACTTCTAACAAACATTAGCTATTATGTCTTTCTCAACAGACCTAAAGGCCTTCATTCCTGTAGAACATGTACTATTGCAGACAGATCAAACATTCAAATTCCAAGGATAAAACATTTTCAGTTTTGATCTTTCATACTTCTTCCAAGTCTAGTAGCAATTCCAGTCTATTAAAAACCCAGAAACTCCCAAGTTAAAACTTTTTACAAGCTATACCTTTACCTTTTCTGACCACACTAAAAAATATAATGCCATCTTGGAAAAGTCCAGTTTGAAATCACCACGCCTATCCATTGACCGCTGGGGCCTCGATAAAAATAATAAATAATAGCAGCACAATTTACAATAGCCACATGCTAGAAGCAATCTAAGTACCCTTCAGTAAATGAGTGGATCCAAAAACTATGGTACATTTACACAATGGGAAACTACACAGAAAGAAAGAAGGAGCTCCTATCCTTCATGACAGCATGGATGGAACTAGAGAGCATTATGCTAAGTAAAATAAGCCAGGTGGCGAAAGACAAATACCATATGATCTCAGCTATAAATAGAACCTAATTGACAAAACAAGCAAGCAAGCAAAATATAACCAGAGACATTGAAATAAAGAACAAACTGACAGTAACCAGAGGGAAGGGTGAAAGGGAATAACAGGGGAAAGAAGGGGAAGGGTCATCAAGGAACATGTGTAAATGACCCATTGACAAAGCCAAATGAGGGAAGGATTGAGGGTGGGAGGTGGGGGTGGGTGGGTTTGGGGAAAGTGGTGGCAGGAAAATGGAGACAACTGTACTTGAGCAACAATTTTTAAAAATACAAAAAATAAAAATAAATAAGTAAAGATACATAATGCTGAAAGAATTAAAAAATAGTAATAATGATAAATAAGGACTTCTGGTCAAGATAGAGGCATAGGTAAACATGCCTTGCCTCCATGTACAACTATAGCAAAAAATACAACTAGACTACAAAACAAATATCACTGAGAATTGTCAGAAAATGGAGCTGTGTGGAACTCCAACAACCAAAAATTTAAGAAGCCACTTTCCTCCAGACAGGTAGAAGGGGCAGAGATGCAGACATGCACGAGGGGCATGGGAAGGTGCAGAGGTGCGGCAGCTCCATATCCACATGAGGTGGATTAAAGTTGGGAGGGATACCTCAAGAGCAAGTGATCCCAGCCCCAGACCAGACCACCTAACCCAGGGTTCCAGCACCAGGAAATAAGTCCCCGCAACTTCTGGCTGTAAAAACCATTGGGGGTTGGAATAACAAAAGAAACTGCAGGATTCTCAGGAGATTCCTCTTGAAGGGCCCACAACAGACTTAGGGTTCACACAGACCCATCTCCTTCGGGATATAGCACCAGGGCAACAGGTGGAAGGGCACCAGTGGCATTTGGGGACAAAGTAAAGTGACTGGCAAAAGGATGAGTGCTGGGAGACAGCTTCCTTCTGAACAAAACTCCAGAGGCCAGACAGTGTCATTGTCCCCTCTCTGAGGTCTCTCCACACAGAGCAACAGAGCAGCAACACTAGTTGCTCTGACTTGGCAATTACCTAAGGCTCCATCCCACCCAACTAACTGGTGTGCTTTTCTACAATAGGCCACACTACTAAGATAGGGAGTCAAAGAAGTTCTGCCTCATACATAGAAACAAACATAGGAAGACTGCCAAAATAAGGAGACAAATAAATATGGCTCAAATAAAAGAACAGAACAAAACTCCAGAAAAAAAACAAAGTGAAATGGAGATAAGTAACCTATCACATGCAGAGTTCAAAATACTGGTTTTCAGGATGCTCCAGAAACTCACTGGGTACTCCAACAGCATAAAAAAGCCCCAGGCAGAAATGAAGGTTGCATCAAGTGAAGTAAAGAAAAACCTGCAGTGAACCAATAGTGGAAAGGATGGAGCCAAGAATCAATTAACAATTTGGAACACAAGGAAGAAAAAAGAATTCAAAAAAATAAGGATAGGCTTAGGAACCTTTGGGACATCTTTCTACATACTAATATCTGAATCATAGGGCTGCCAGAAGGAGAAGAGAAAGAGCAAGAAACTGAAAACTTATTTGAAAAAATAATGAAAGAAAACTTCCCTAATTTGGCAAAGGAAATAGACATACAAGTCCAAAAAGCACAGAGTCCCAAACAAGATGGGCACAAAGAGGACCGCACCAAGATACATCATAATTAAAATGCCAAAGTTTAAAGATAAAAAGAGAATCTTAAAACAGCAAGAGAAAAGCAGACTTACAAAGGAGTTCCCATAAGACTGTCAGCTGATTTTTCAAAAGAAACTTTGCAGGCTAGAAGAGACTGGCAAGAAGTATTCAAAGTGGTGAAAAGTAAGGACCTACAACCTAGATTACACGATCCAGCAAAGCTATCATTTAGAATAGAAGGGCAGATAAAGTGCTTCCCAGACAAGGCAAAGCTAAAGGAGTTCATCATCACCAAGCCATTATTATATGAAATGCTAAAGGAATTATATAAGAAAAAGAAGAAGATCAAAATGATGAACAATAAAGTGGCAATAAATTTACAACTATCAGTAATCGAATACAAATACCTAACTAAGCAAACAGACAGGACAGAAACAGATTCATAGATATGGAGATCATTTGGAGGGTTATCAGTTGGGAGAAGGAAGGGGGAAATGGGGTAAAGGTACAGGGATTAAGAAGCAAAAATTAGTAAGTACAAAATAGATAGGAGGATGTTAAGAACTGTATAAGTAATGAAGTAGCCAAAGAATTTATATGCATGAGCAATGAACATGAACTAAAAGGGGGGATTGCTGGAGGGAATGAGGGTACCAGGTGGAGGGGGACAAATGGGGAAAAGTTGGGACATCTGTAATAGCATAATCAATTAAATATATTTTAAAAAATAATAATAATAATTGCTATTTACTATAGTCCTATTACATGTCATGTATTTTATTATTTTCAATTTTTAAAACCATGTGTAAGGAAGACACTGTTATATCTATTTTAGACCTGGTAAAATTAAGGCTAGGGAGATCAAGTTCTTCACCCAGAGCTGCTACTATTGCAAGTAGTTTGATACACCCTAGCTCTATCTTACCCCAGTCCTTTCATGCTTTATATTATGTCTCTAACTAGCTTTAGTTTATTCTTGGCTTCACTAACCCCCACCTGTTTATTTAGCACCACTGAGAAAGAAAAAAGTCCCAGACTTTTAAATGGGACTTTTAAATGCCCCATTTAAATTTGACCATTAAAAATACTTTGCTTTATACTTGCCACAGTTTAGTGTGATTCAAGGTGGAGAGAAGGTTCCTTGTCTCCTGTTGCCATTCTCATCTTCCAGGCAGTTCTATGGCGAGGTCAATTAACATGGCTGCTGAACTGATTTTCTGAGATTGTAAGCATGGATATTTTAGGATCTCTGTTTGCCAGTTTCAATATTTAATAACCATTAAACCTAGTTTATCCTTTTTCATATATTCAAATTCTCTTTGCATGTTAAACCCATTAGGTTTTATTCTGTCCACTACAAATTTAGAGAACAGCTGGTCATTGCCATCCTTATAATTATCCTTCATATGGTCTAAGGCAGCACTGTCCAAGAGAATGTAATATGAGCCACATATATAATTTTAAATTAACTATTTGACATATTTTTAAATGTATAATGGGACTGGTGAAATTAGTTTTAATAATGTATGAATTTCCTGTGACTGCAATAATAAATCACTACAAACTTGATGGCTTGAAAGATGACTTTTTCTTTTTGGAGGTTCTGGTGGCCAAAAGTCCAAAGTCAATATCACTGGGATAATATCAGGGTATCAGTAGGGTGTTCCCCTGCTGGAGGGTCTGGGGGAGACTCATTTCTTTCCTCTTCCAACTCTTGGTGGCTTACTGGCATTCCTTGGTGTATGGCTACATCACTCAAATTTCTGTCTCCGTCTTCCCATCAACTTCTCCTCTGTTTGTCTAACTACCTTTATCTTTCTCTTAAAAGGACACATGTGATTGTGGTTAGGACCCACCCTATAATCCATAGCAATCTCCCCAACTCAAGGTTCTTAACTGAACCACACATACAAAGATTCTTTTTTTAAGTAAGTTAATATTTACAGGTTCCAAGAATTAGGACTTAATTTAGCAGGCCATTAGTCAGCATACTATAAATAATATACAAGGTCTGTCTAGAAAAATTCCAACCATTGTTAATATATAATGAGAATGGCTTGTGCAACATCCATGTAACCTGGGAGCCAAAGAGAGTGGGCTGGAATGTGCATACATGAACAGTTATGACTTCACTGTACTAGTCAATGGGGGCTGTAGATGCCTTTGAATGAGCATGTGTACTGTGTGGCTATTGCATTCAAAATGATCAAGGGAGTAGAGCAACAAATCTGCATCATATTTTGAGTTAGGCTTGAACATTCCTCCACAGAACCTACTCAGGTGATTCATGAGGCTGCAGCTTTGGGTAACTGGTGATGGGCAGCTTCATCACAATAATGTGCCCACTCATGTTTCATATCTCATGCAGTTTTTTGGCAAAACATCAAATCACCCAGGTGACTCAGCCCCCTAACAACCCAGGTTTGGCACCCTGTGACTTCCGGCTTTTCCCAAAACTAAAATCACCTTTGAAAGGGAAGAGATTTCAGACCATTGCTTAGATTCAGGAAAATATGAGGCAGCAACTGATGGCAACTGGAAGAACTGTGTGAGGTCCCAAGGTGCCTATTTTGAAGGGGACTGAGGCAGCATTGTTATATGTATAAGGTTTCTTGTATCTTGCATCTTTTTCAATAAATGTCTCTACTTTTCATATTACCTGGCTGGATAATTTCAGGACAGACCTCGTATTTTATTCCTCAATATATCTAAAATATTATCATTGCAATGTGTAATCAGTATTTTATTCTAAGTCTTCCAATTCTGGTGTGCTTTTTTAAATATACTTATAATAATATATCTTGATTAGAATTGGCAACATTGCAAATGTTCAGTAGCCACATTAGCCACATGCAACTACAGTACTAAACAGTGCAGTATGGAATGCTTTAATTTTCTCATTAAACAATTTTCTCTTCTTGCTCAGAAGCAAAGAAGCTTCTGCAATAAAGATGTCCTCATTCAATATTTTTCTTTTTATCACAATGAGTATAATTTCTACCCTTATACCCCATTCTGTGAGGATTAAATTATCAAAGCTCTTTAGATAATGTAAATCATTATATAGTCCTTCAAAAGTCATATAGAAGGATCAAAAATGTCAGTGGAGTAGGTGGAAGTTACTCTCGCCTCCTCTCAGGACCAAGCTGGAATTACAACAAAATGATAGAAAAATCATCCTGAAAAACCAAATGAACACTAATTGGAGAGAGGCTTTAAACCAAGGACTTATGGAAGAAACCATATCACCACAGTGAGACTAGCGGGAAATGCTGAGGCATGAGAGGGCTGGGTGGCCTCCATGTGTGGCAGCTGAATTTCTGGAGGGATACTTCAGTGGCTGAGATGGTTCCCCTAAGTGTGGGGTCTAAACCCCAACCTTGGTTCCCCATCCTAGAGTACCAGAACTGAGACAGGAACACAAATAGTATCTGGCTGTGAAAAGTAGTGGGATTTCTATCTACCAGGAACAGAGAACTACAGATGCAGAGAGCTGTTTAAAGGGCCAATAAACGAAATTTCATTTACAACTATTTACCGTGTGCTCCAGCGGAGGCAGGGCATAGCAGGCTAGAGTCATGTGAGGAAAACCTGGGTTTGGTGGCTCTAGGGAGAGAGTTGAATGGTCAGCCACCAGGATCCCTGTGCTCAGTCATTCCCCATACTGCAGAAGCCATTTTCTCAGGCAGAGCACTCTCCTCCAAGTGGCATCAGCCTCACAAGCTGATAATAGACCTACGAGCTCGTAATAGCTCTACGAGCAGGAATCTCTCATGCCCAGCCCTGTGGAGCTTGGGCCCAACTACTGAGGTCTACAACTGGAGGCACTTTCACTGATGAGGTCTAACAGAAAGCCTGCAGGCACAGGTGGATCTCTAGGAGCATTGAGACTTTAAATGGCAAAGCTAAAGACAAGGAAGAACCTCAAAAATTGCAAAGAAAAGCAGTTAGTTGCCTACAAGGGAACTCCCATAAAACTGTCATCTGATTTCTCAACAGAAACATTTCAAGTCAAAAGGGATTGGCATGAAATATTCAAGCTGATGAAAAGCAAGGACCTACAACCAATGTTACTTTACCCAGCAAGGTTATCATTAATATTAAAAGAGAACTAAACAACTTCCCAGATGAGAAAAAGCTAATGGAGGTTGCTACCACCAAACCAGTATTGCAACAAGTGTTAAAGGGCCTACATTAAAAAAAAGAAGGGGGAAGATGAGGGAAAACAGTTAAAAATAAAATTGCAATAAATACACATCTATCAATAATCACTCAGATGTAAATAACTTGAATACTCCAATAAAAAAATATAAAGTAACTGAACAAGAGCCATATATATACTGCCTCCAAGAGACCCACCTCTGAACAAAATATACACACAGACTAAGGGTAAGGGGATGGGAAAAGACATTTTATGCAAATAAAAGCAGAAAAAAGGCTAGTGTAGTAATGCTTATACCTGACAAAATAAACTTTAAAGGCAAGGCTACAGAAAGAGACAAAGAAGGACACTACATAATGATAAAGGAAACAACCCAGCAGGAGAATATAACCCTAGTAAGCATTTATGCACCCAACACAGCAGCACCTAAATATGTAAAGCAAACCAAGATAAAGGGAGAGATCAAAAGAAATAGTCATATAAGCAGATTTTAAGACCCTATTGACATCAATGGATAGATCTTCTAGACAGAAAATCAATAGACAGTAGCCTTAAATGACACACTAGATCAAATGGATTTAATTGATACCTTTGGAATTTTACCCCAAAGCAACAGAATATACATACTTTTCAAGTGCACATGGAATGTTTTCTAGTATAGACCATATTATAGGACAGAAAAAACCTCATGAATTTAAGAAGATTGAAATCATATCAAGCATCTTCTCTGATCATAATGCCATGAAACTAGAAATTAATCACAACAAAAAACTGACAAATACCCAAAAACATGGAAGCTAAATAACATGTTATTAAACAATGAATGGGTCAACAAAGAGATCAAGAAAGAAATGAAAAGATCCCTTGAAACAAATAAAAATGAGAACACAACAACAACAACCCAAAATCTGTGGAACAGAGCAAAAGCAGTCCTAAGAGGGAAATTCATAGCATTACAGGCCTATCTCAAGAAACAAGAAAAAGCTCAAATAAACAAACTAACTTTACACTTAAAGGAGCTTGAAAAAGAACAACAAGCAAAGCCCAAAGTAAATAGAAGAAAGGAAATAATAAAGATCAGAGCAGAACAGAGTCTAAAAAACATACATAAAAACCAAGAACTGGTTTTTTGAAGATACTGACAAATCTTTAACCAGAATCATTAAGAAGAAAAGAGAGAGGGCACAAATAAATAAAATCAGAAATGAAAAAGGAGAAATAACAACTGACACCGAAGAAATACCAAGGATTGTAAGAAAATATTACAAACAACTATATGCCAACAAATTGGACAACCTGAATGAAATGGATAAATTCCTAGATATATACAATCTTGCAAAACTAAATCAGTAAGAATCAGAGAATCTGAACAAACAGATTAAACCTAGTGAAATTAAAGCGGTAAACAAACAAACAAACAAACAAGCAAAACTGTCAACCAAAAAATCCCTGGACCAGATGGCTTTGTTGGTAAGTTTTATCAAACATTCCATGAAAAACTAACACCTCTCCTTCTCAAACTATTTTTAAAAATTCAAAAGGAGGGAAGACTCCCAAGTTCATTTTATGAGGCCAGAATTACCCTATTCCAAAACCAGATGAAGAAACTACAAAAAAATAAAATTTATAGGCCAATATCCCTAATAAATATAGATGCTAAAATCCTGAACAAACATTGACAAACCAAATATGACATTGCTTCAAAAAGATCATACACCATGATCAAGTGGGATTTTTTTCTTAGGATACAAAGTTGGTACAACATTCACAAATCAATAAATGTGATATACCACATAAACAAAATGAAGAATAAAAACCACATGATCCTATCAATGATGCAGAATAAACAGTTGATAAAATCCAGCACCCATTTATAATCAAAACTCTCAGCAAAGTGGGAGTAGTGGGAACATACCTAAATATAATAGAGGCCATATATGACAAACCCACTACCTAACTACTACTCAATAAGCAAACACTGCAAGCATTCACCTTAACATTGTGACAAGACAGGGATATCCGATTTTACTGCTCTTATTCTACATAGTACTGAAAGTGCTAGCCTTATCAATCAGAACAGAAGAAGAAATAGAAGGCATCCAAATTGGAAAAAAAGAAGTAAACTGTCTTTACTTGCAGATGATGTGAAACTATACATAGAGAACACTAAAGATCCCACCAAAAAACTACTAGAACTGATAAATGATTTAGTAAAGTAACAAGATACAAAGTTAATAAACAGAAATCAGTTGCATTTTTATATGCTGATAATGAATCATCAGAAAGGGAAATTAAGAAAACAATCCCATTCACAAGTGCTTCAAACAGAATAAAATACCTAGGAATAAATCTAACCAAAGATGTAAAAGACCTATACTTGGAATATTATAAGACACTGAAGAAAGAAACTGAAGAAGATACAAGTAAGTGGAAGCACATATCATGTTCATGGATAGGAAAAATTAATATCATTAAAATGTCCATGCTACCTAAAGCAATCTATAGATTCAGTTCAATTCCTATCAAAATACCAATGATGTATTCTACAGATCTAGAACAACTATTTTTAAAAATTTATATGTACACACAAAAGACCCTGAATAGCAACAGCAACCTTGAAAAAGAAGAACAAAGTAGGAGGAATCACATACCTAATATCAAACTATATCAGAAGACCATAGTCATCAAAAGAGCATGGTACTATCATAAAAACAGACAAGTAGATCAATGGAACAGACTAGAGACCCCAGAATCAACCCATACCTTTATAGTTGATGAATATTTGACAGAGGAAGAAAACACATACAGTGGGCAAAAGATAATTCATTCAATAAATTGTGTTGGGAAAATTGAACAGACATGTGCAGAAAAAAAATGAAACTAGATCGCTTCTTACACCACACACAAGAATAAATTCAAAATAGATTAAAGGCTTAAATGTTAGACCAGAAACCATAAAAATTCTAGAAGAAAACACTGGCAGTAAAATCTTGGACATGGTTTGTAGCAATATTTTATCTGATATATCTCAGGCAAGGAAAATAAAAGTAAACAAATGGGACTATATTGAATTAAAAAGTTTTTGCACAACTAAGGAAACCATCAACAAAATAAAAAGATGGCTCATGGAATGGGAGAAAATGTTCACCAATGATACATCTGATAAGGGGTTAATATTCAAAATTTATAAAGAACTTATACAAGTCAACACCAAAAACAAAAAAAATCCAATAAAATAATGGGCAAAGGACCTGAATAGACACTTCTCCAAAGAGGACATGCAAGTGGTCAATAGAAATATTAAAAGATGTTAAAGATTACTAATCATTAGAGAAATGCAAATTATAACCACAATGAGATATTGCCTCACACCTGTCAGAATTGTTATCATTAAAAATCAACAAACAAAGGCTGGCAAGGATGTGGAGAAAGGGGAACCCTTTTGCTCTGTTGGTGGGAATGCATATTGGTGTCACCACTTAAGAAAGCAGTATGGAATTACCTCAAAAAATTAAAAATGAAACTGTCTTATGACCCAGCAATTCCACTTCTGGGAATTTATCTGAAGAAATCCAAAACATTCATTCAAAAGAACAAAAGCATCCCATATGTTCATTGCAGTGTTATTTACAATTGCCAAGATTTGGAAGCAGCCAAAGTTCCATCAGCTGATGAGTGGATAAAACAACTATGGTATATTTAGACAATGGAATACTACTCAGCCATTAAAAAGAAGAAAATTTTACCCTTTGCAATAGCACAGGTGGACCTGGAGAGCATTATGCTAAGTGAAATAAATGAGTCATAGAAAAGCAAATACCATGTTATTTCATTCATATGTAAAATCTAATGAACAAACTGAACTAACAAGCGAAATAAAGACAGACCCATATACAGCTCTGGGAGTGTAGGGTTGGGGGTGGAGGGATGGAGCAAAAAAGAAAAATACACATGAACATGGACAACTGTATGGTGATTGTGGGGGTGGGGTGGGGGTGGAAGTGGAAGTAAGTATAAGGGGGATAAGAAGTAATGGTAAAAATACAATTAAAAAAATGAAAAAAAAGGTCCACCCAGATTTATTATCAAAGACTTCTTCTCTGTACCTCATATACATTTGTGCTCATACACGGGCTGAGACTTATAACAAAACTGAAAATAAAGGAGAGGGCCACTTTGCAGACAAGAGCTGGGAGCTTGCTCAGCACAGTTGGTCATAGTTTTAAAAATATGAGAAAAATAGGATTGATGTTTAGAGAAATATCAAAAAGAAATATCCCTATTTTGACATAGACAACATTCATTCATGCATTCAAAAAAATTTACTATGTCTTTGGCACAATTCTAAGTGCTGGGGATGCAATGCTTATTGGTGAGAAAAAAATTACATATAATCCTCCTCCCAACCTGGCTTTGTAAGAGTCTGGATAGAAGGCAAAAATAAATTAAATGGGAAAACTGTAACTGTGATCTTTTTTACCAAGGAACAGAACATGATTCTCTAAGAGAGAGTTTGACCTTTTGAGATGGGTCAGAGAAGGTTTTCTTGAGGAAATTATAATTTAGCCAAGATATGAAGCATAAGTAATAATTAATTTAGTGAGGAAGAGACATTGTAGGCAAGAGAAACTCATGCACAAATCATTTCGTGGCAGGAATCATGATGAAATGAGAGACAAATGCCAGGATGTCTGGAGTGCAGAGAATGAGCAGTGCAGACCAGGTACAAAGTAAGAAAAACTCACTTACATGGCCATGTAAGAGAGCTTTATTTTTTTCCTAAGTAAATGTTAATCTCCTGACATGTTTTGTGGTTTGAAACGATAATTCTACTGGAGTATGGAGAACAGATTTTTTAGGGGACAAGGACGGATATAGATTGGAGAGGGACAAGAATATATTCAGGTGCAACAATGACAGGGTTATTACAGAAGCCTAGGCAAGAAATGGTGGTGTGGTGTACTCATAAAATATGAAGTCATCCTTGAATCTTCTTGTTTTTTTCATATCTCACACCTAATCCATTAAGATGTTCTATTGGCTGAATCAGAATTAATACTTTTTAAAAATATATTTTATTGATTATGCTATTACAGTTGTCCCATATTTTTCTCCCCTTTATTCCCCTCTGCCCTGCCCCACTTCCTCCAGCATTCCCCCCACTCTTAGTTCATGTCATGGGTTGTACATATAAGTTCTTTGCCTTCTCCTATACTATTCTTAACCTCTTCCTGTCTGTTTTGTATCTACCAATTATGCTTCTTAGTGCCTGTACCTTTTCCCCCATTCTCTCCCCTTTACCTCCCTGCTGATAACCCTCTATGAGATCTGGAGGTTTCTCATTTCTCTGATTCTATTCCTGTTCTAGTTGTTTGCTTAGTTTGCTGAGTTTTTTGTTTGTTTGTTTGTTTTTAGGTTCAGTTGTTGATAGTTGTGAGTTTGTTTTCATTTTACTGTTCATAGTTTTGATCTTCTTTTTCTTAGACTAGTCCCTTTAACATTTCATCTAATAAGGGCAGTGATGATGAACTTCTTTAACTTGACCCTATCTGGGAAGCACTTTATCTACCCTTCCATTTTGGATATACATCCTTGTCTTTCATGACTTTGAATACTTCTTTCCGGCCCATTCTTGCCTATACGGTTTCTTTTGAGAAATCAGCTACTACTCTTGTGGGAACTCCTTTGTAGGTAACTCACTCTTTTTCTCTTGCTTCTTTTAAGATTCTCTCCTTATCTTTAATTTTGGGTAATTCAATTATGATGTGTCTTGGTGTGTTCCTCCTTGGGTCCCACTCCTTTGGGACTGAGCTTCCTGGGCTTCCTAGAAATCTATTTCCTTTGCCAGATTGAGGAAGTTCTCCTTCATTATTCATTTAACTCAGCTTTCAATTTCTTGCTCTTCCTCTTCTCATTCTGGCATTCCTATGATTCAGATGTTGCAACATTTAAAGTTGTCCCAGAGATTCTGGGCCTCTCCTCATTTTTTTGAATTCTTGTTTCTTCATTCTGTTCTAGCTGAATGCTTATTTCTTCCTTCTGTTCCAGATTGCTGATTTGAGTCCTGGTTTCCTTTCCTTCACTTTTGGTTCCCTGTATATTTTTCTTTATTTCACTTTGCATTACCTTCACCTCTTCCTTTATTTTGCAGCTGTACTCAATCATTTTTGTGAACACCTTGATTACCAGTGTTTTGAATCCTGCATCTAATATATTGGCTATCTCCTATAGGTTGCTTAGTTCTTTTTCTGGAGTCTTGATCTGTTCTTTAATTTGTGCCATATTTCTCTGTCATGGGGCACCTGTTACATTATATGGGGCAGGATCTTAGGTATTCGCCAGGGCAGGGCAACCCACTTGTCTGGGTTGTGGCTCTGTATGTAAGGGAAGGGTCAGAAAAGAAACAACATCACTTGCTTGGCTCTCGCCCAGCTTTCAATCACTTTGCCCATTATCCACAAGTGAATTTTGCTCTTCTGGTGCTGATCCCCAGGTTAGTGGGTTTGTGTATGTTCTAGGATCCCATGGGCCCCTCCAATGGACTCTTCTGTGAGACTGGGAATTTCTCCCATCACTGCAACCCCCGCAGGATTTTATAGCCAGAGGTTTTGAGGCTTTCTTTTCCTGCACTAGAACCCTGGGTTGCACAGTCTGTCTCACTCCCCAGTTTTTCCTCCCAGTTTAAAAGCATACGAATATGGGACCACCTGGTCCACCAACCACTGCTTCACTCGCCTGGTCTACCAGCTGCTGTCTTGCCACACATCCTCTTCACCCAAGCTGCCCCTCCTACCAGTCTGGATGAATATTTCTTCTTTAACTTCTTCATTATCAGATTTCCATACAGTTAAATTTTCTGGCAGTTTTGGTTGTTTTTTGTTTTTAAATGATTGCTATCCTTCTTTTGGTTGTGTGAGGAAGTGAAGTATATCTACCTACACCTCCATCTTGGCTGGAAGTCAGAATGAATCCTTTTATCACCTCTAAAGTTAAAATGTGATAGAAGCCTCTAGACCAGATCAACTATTTTATCTGGTCTCCTTGCTTCCAATATAACCTGTAGAATTTATTCTTTTACACACAGAAGCTGAAGAGATTTTCCTAAAAGGTAAGTCAAGCCATGTCATTCACCAGCTCAGCACACTTAATGTCTCCCATCTCATTCAGAATAGAAGCCAATGTCTGATTTTCAAAGTTCATCATGGCCTGGATGCCTACCAAATCTGACCTCATCTCCTACCTTTCTCTCCTTTGCCACAATGGTCAGCTTGCTCCTTTTTAAACAAACCTAGCATGGTCCTAATCCAGGACCTTGTCACTTGTCATATCCTATGCCTGAAACACTCCATGGCCCCTCATCTAAAACTCATCATTTATATCTCCACTTAGCCCCTTATCATTTAATTCCCTCATCTAAAACTGCAACTTCATATTTTATACCAAAGAAGGCAAGGACACAAACCTCAGAGATATCTGGAGGGAAAGCATTCAGGCTGTGGGAATAGCAAATAAAAAACCCCTGAGGTAGGAGTTCAAGGAAGAGTAAGGGAGCAAGGCATACTGGTGGAAGGTAGAGTGGGAAGGGATGACCATTCAGGGTAACAAGGACAAACTCACAAAGAGCTCTCATGCACATCATTGTGAGGACATTACTTTCACTCTGAGGTGAGAAGTCAAGGAGGGTGCAGAGCAGAGGAGTGGTGTAACTTGACATATTTTTCTTAAGATTTTATTTATTTATCTTTAGAGAGAGCAGAAGGGAGGGAGAAAGAGAGAGAGAAAGAAACATTGGTGTGAGAGAGAAACACTGATTGGCTGCTTTTCAAACATGCCCTGACCAGGGACCAAACCCACAACCCAAACATATGCCCTGACCAGGAATCAAACAAGTGACCTTTCAGTTTAAGGGATGATCCCAACCCACTGAGCCACAATGGTCAGGGCTGACCTACCATATTTTAACAGGTAGATCTGGATGCTATATTGAAATTTTACATAAATGGGAGCAGGGAGTTTACTTATGAACCTATCATAACAAACCAGATAAGAAATGATGGCAACTTGGACAAAGCTAGTAGCAATGGAAGTAGGGAGAAGTGTTCAGGTTCTGATATATTCTGAAGGTAGATCTGCTGAAATATTGAATATGTGGTGAGAAAGAAAGAGATTTGGGGCCATGAGGTGGTTATTAACTGGGGTAGGGAAGACTACAGGTTTTGGAACAGTTGTCAGCAGCTCAGTTTTGGATGTTGGCTTCAAATGACTATTTGACATCCAAATAGAAATACCAGGGGAGAGGTCTTTTTGGAGGCATAAATAAGGGAGTTTTCAGGGTATAGGTAGTATTTTCAGCCATAGATGAGATCACCAAAAAAATGGCAGCTGCTGGCAACTAAAGGAATCCTCTATAAAGAAAAGAAAAGGAGTGGTTTCACAGCTATAACATATTGACCAAATGATAGTTCAGGGCCATCACCTACTCAACAGGATGGGACCTCCAGAGGGCAGGTGAAGTAAATGGAGTAATGTGGGTACGCAATTGTTCCAGGGGTCTGAACGACCACTAACAACTACTAACACCATGGTCGACCTCTCAGATAACATGTGGCCAAATTAGCTGCTATCTGTAATAAATGATTCAATTCTCCTCTAGGACCAAAACCTTTACATGAGATACTCTGCTGAGGTCACCCCTGAGCTGATTTGTGTCCTGGGCACAATTTTATATGTATGCTTTTCCCAACTACATCACTTTCACTGTTATACTCTAGTGATTCATAAAAGCTCCTGGATCATAATAATTACAAAGGTGACCATGATGACCCCAATTCTCTGACACTAGCCAAAGGGCAAAGTGTTGTAAACCAACAGAGGGAAGCTCTCCACAGCCAGTCACAGGGTAGAGGACACAGCAGGGCTGATCCCATATGGCCATCCACCCCTCACCCCTACTTTACTGCCAACTTGATCCTCTATGGGGGTCTGATGTGGGTCATGAAATGATAGCACCCAGTTTGTGGAGGGTGAGAGATGATGAAACACATGATATCATGCATATGGAAGGGTTTCTAACATGTCAAGTGCATACTTGCTTGTATAACTACTTCTTCCACTACTACCACCTCTACGAACATCATTATAATCATCCTCACCAAACAGTGTTTTTACAAGACACTGAGAATCCTAAGTTTCACCCTCCCCCATTTCCACTTCTCCCCTTGCCCCAGTATACTTAGATTTGTAGTATGAAAGAGCAACCAAAGCTATACCTCAGGCAACCAAAATAAGGTAAACAGTCCTAGCTTCCATATTTGTCTATCCCTTAGCTTCCTGCCCCATCTCCTGCCAGTTTGTAAAGCAGCTATGCCCTACTAGCCTAAGGCTCATATGTGTTAGCTAATGGTAGATTTTCCTTTTTGGTCGCATTGGCTAAAAATCTCATGTGAACTGAACCCCAAAGCATTTGGATTGTGAGATGCACCTTGGGCACCCCAGGTGCCAAGGAGCTGAGACTCACAAAAAACAGCTGAGAGTGACAAGGAGGTAGAGTTTCCATTGACACTATGAAAGAATTAACAGAACTTTTATATAGATAAAACCATTCAGTCAATTAATTAACTTTAAAAATATATGAATTCCACCAACTATGTTCTAAGAATGCAGCTGATATATGACTAAAGTGATGATCAATTACCTGAGAGCATAGTGAACAAAATAGGTATTTTCCCTGCATTCATGAAACATAAACTATAGTGAGGGAAGCAGAGAGTAATTAATAAATATCTCCATCATGTATGTGTGTATATATATATATTCATATTTTAGAGGGAAGAAAAGGAAAAAGTTCTAAAATGAAAATAATATGAGGCATCTTTTAGTTTAGATATGGTGGGGAAAGGGGATCAAAGAATGTTCTCTGAAGAAGTGGCAATGAATATTGAGCAGATATTAGTCAAGAAAAGAGAAGTACGTCATATGGAAGGGGGTTGCTTCTCACAGAGAAAACAGCAAGTGAAAAGGTCCTGAGGTAGGAAAGAGAAACTATAAAAGACCAATGGCTAAACTAGAGTAATAGAATGCAGCATAGTGGCTACCTGGGGCTGGGGACCAGAGGAAGGGGTCAGCTACAAAGGAACACGGGGAATGTTTCAGCGAGATGGAAATGTTCTTGACTGGGGTGCATACAATTGTCTAAATTCAGTGAAGGTCACTGAATTTTATTGTATATGAATGATTCCTCAATAAAGTTTGAGGAGGAAAAAAAACAATGAGCTTTATAAGTCTTTTTCCTTTTAAGTCTCAGTTTCAGGTTCATGTTAATCTGACTTCACCTAATATAAAAACAAAGGAGAAAAATGCACACAACTACTAAATTAAATGTATTTGTTTATGATTTTATTTACTTGTACATTTGTTCATAATTCACATGTTTAAAAAATGATTTGAAGTAGAAAGAACAGATTGAGATTCTAAGGGTAATTTGATATTTTTATTTTCACATCTAGGAGCAAAACACACTTCTGAAATTTTTCCTCATCTATAAAAATGGGAAGAAAAGCATCTCTCAAAACAAGTTGTTAAGTGGATTAACAACCATTGGAAGGTGTCATTTCCAACAGATACATAGTAGGTCCTCCTTCACTATCATTCTTGGTTTCTAAAAGTCAAACACATTGCCAAATTATTCTGATAAAATCAGCCTCCATGAAAGGATTCTTATGACTGACTGCGTGTGACATTCTGGCTATGGGGTACCCCTGTGGCAGGACTCTAGGGTGGCAGAGATTAAGCTCTAGGGGATGGGCAGAGCTGGTGTTGGGGGCTGGGATGTCATCTGTCATCTCTACCTTAGCCTGTCACCTGCCCCACCCCAACAGGACAGAAACATTGTTATTCAGGGGTCCACATACCCATCTTCATAGAGACTGTGCCTGAGATCACATTCATGTGAAGTGACAGAATAGAATTAGACATGTTCAAAAATCTCCAAAGAAAAGCAAAACAAAGAGAGCGTTTAGTTCAGATGCAAAAAATAATTCCACACCTAAAGAACCTCTTGAGTTTCACCCAAAAGCTATTTCTCTTATTTTTTTGTTTCCTCCATTTCACTTCCTTACTCTGATTTTCTGAAGTCATAAAGATGAAATTTCTAACTTTTGAAAGTCATAAATAGACAAAATTCATTGTTAAAGTCTGAATCAATTCACTCTGACTCTCTTTAGTTTTCAATAACCCAAGAAAACCTCATTTTCAATAGATAAAGGCCACCCTTTCAACCAAGTTGGGGTGTCTCCGGAGTGAGGAATTGTGTTGATCGTCACCATAAAAATGCACAGGCAGAGGGCAGACAGGCAGAGAGTTTTCGGGAGGCTCGAAGACAAAGGAGGTGTTATGTGTAGTACAACCATTCACTGCAAAGGGATTGTTTAAGTGGAGATGGCTGGTCGACACTCACACAAGAGGGAGCCTTCATACATAAATAAAGGCTGGCTGCCACGGAAACCCCTCCATCTGTTGCTGCCCATTGCCTGACTTCCAAGGCGCTGGGTGCACTAATTGAAAACATGGATGAATCTGTGCTCCACATGTTCACTTTTAGGAAATCACTGAGAGTTTGTTTTCACGTAAGGCCAGCCCCAGGCTGACTCTCCCTCCACTCCTCTGAGCCGACAGGGTATCCATTTGGGGGCTTTATGGCTGCTGTTGTCTTTTGATCTTTGATTTCTGATACTTTTCTTCACTTAACCCCTCCCCCTATTTGGAGAGCTCTAGCCATAATATGGCTAGTGATTTGTTAAGCTGCTAAGCTTCTTTCACTTTGGGGCCAAACTCAAGGCAAGGTCAGAATAAAGCACTTTTTCCTCTGCAGAGAGAGAAAAAAAGAAAACAAGTATGGATATGAGCTCTGAACTGTTTGGGCAGTTGCAGGTCGTGCCCCTGCTGTCCTCTGAAGGGGTTAATATGTCCTAGTTTTCAGTAATTAGAGAAGAGTAAAGAACCCTCAGCAATGGCAAACCAGTTGCATGCAACACTACTGGCTACCAATTAAGTTTCTTCTCCTTCCAGGCTGAGGGTGAGTTCACAGGTGTCAGATCAGAGGCTGATATAGATCAGGGGCACGACATTTCCTGAGTGTGCACAGAAGTCCATTCTGAACTGAAAACTTTTGACCAGTCACTTCATCTCCCCCTTCCATATGATGGAGAAAGAGGAGAAGGTTTTGTTCAACCCTGTTTTGCATCTAAGGGAAACTGAGGCACAAATATGTGAAATAACATACAACCTCAAAGAGAAAGGCTAATGGACTTGACTCCTCAATAATGAACTGGCACTCTTTCTGTCAGATTACACAAGCTTGAAAATAGCCATGTGGCTCTTCCAAATAAACTCTATGTTCCCTATAGGACAATGAAGTGGTGAGGATGGGGAGGAAATTCAAACTTATGTTTATGCTGCTTAACGTTGAATCATACTCATGATGTACTGTCACCAGGAATAAAGGGTTTTCTACTTATTTGCTAGAGGGACACAATGTGGCACGGAAACTGTATAAGGATAGAATTCAGAAATCAAAACTTTTTTGCAGTATCTCCTCATGCTTTTCATCAGGCCACCTGAGCACATCCTGTCTTATATGAAATGTAAAGAATAAACCATCTTCTGCATAAGGAGACTTTAGAAAGTTATTAAGATTTGTGTAGCAAACATCTTTGGGACTCTCTGAGCTTCCTGGACTTCCTGGGAGCCTATTTCCTTTACCAGATTGGGGAAGTTCTTATTCATTATTTTTTCAAATAAGTTTTTCAATTTCTTGCTCTTCCTCTTCTCCTTCTGGCACCCCTATGATTCAGATGTTGGAATGTTTAAAGTTGTCCCGGAGGTGGGACCCAAGGAAGCACACACCAAGGCACATCATAATTATATCACTCAAGATTAAAGATAAGGAGAGAATCTTAAAAGCTTCAAGAGAGAAGGAGAGTTACCTACAAAGGAGTTCCCATAAGACTATCAGCTGATTTCTCAAAAGAAACCTTACAGGCAAGAAGGGGCTGGAAAGAAGTATTCAAAGTCATGAAAGACTAAGGGCCTACACCCAAGATTACTCTACCTAGTAAAGCTATCATTTAGAATGGAAAGGCAGATAAAGTGCTACCCAGATAAGGTCAAGTTCAAGGAGTTTATCATAACCAAGCCCTCATTATATGAAATGTTAAAGGGAGTTATCTAAGAAAAAGATCAAAACTATGAACAGTAAAATGACAACAAACTCACAACTATCAACAACTGAACCTAAAAACAAAAACAAAAACAAAAACAAATTAAGCAAGCAACTAAGGAACAGAATCACAGAAATGAAGATCGCATGGAGGGGTATCAGCAAGGGGAAGGAGTGGGGAGAAGGAGGGAAAAGGTACAGGGAATAAGAAGCATGATTGGTAGGCACAAAGTAGACAGGGGGAGGTTAAGAATAGTATAGGAAATAGAGAAGCCAAAGAACTTATATGTATGATCCATGGACACAAACTAAGGTCGGATGGGGGAGGGGAATGCTGGTGGGAGGGAGGTGCAGGGCAGAGGGGAATAAAGGGGGGAGAAAAGAATGGGACAACTGTAATAGCATAATCAATAAAATATACTTAAAAAAAAAGATTTGTGTAGCAAACAGAGTTAACTGGCCTAAGTTCCTAAAAGCTCTATTATTTAGCTTTTGCTTATTCATACAAAGATTTTTATTGAACAATAAATGAAGGCAGTGTTATTCCATTTGATGCATTCTGGAACACCTGACCTTTTTAGGTTGGGTGGATGTAGTTACTGAGCCCTGGCCCAGTTTTCTTCCAAAAACTAAATGAAAGCCAAAAGAGAATTTACAGGGATGTTGGAAGTCACATAAACAAAGCTGAAAAAAGCATATTGTATTGATTTCAGCTTGAAATCTGTGCTAAATTAGTAGGAAGTTTAGCAGCAACACCTCATTTCTTAAAAGATTTTAGGTTCAATTGAAGCACTATTCACTCTTGTGAAAATTTTAAAAATTGAAAACATTTTAAGCTTGCCCTAAAACATGATCACAGATCCAGAAGATGCGTGCACCAATTTTATTTGTTTGCTTGATATTCTGTTTCCTGGGTAGGTTGGCAAGCATTTTTATGTTGTTAATTGTTGACATGAGTATAATAAACTAAGAACTATTTTGAGATTTTTTTTAAAATCCCCAATAATCTCTTAAAACATTTAGTGTTTAAAGTACAATATGCAGATGTTATTGGAATAGTTCTAGGGTCCTAAAGATAGTTTTTGACAGGAAGCCCAAATCAGGATTTACGTAATAGATTTTTTCTTGTAAAAGGTATTCATAACTCTTGTCAAATTCTGAATGCTTTTTCTTTTATTCAAGTTCACCAAAGCTAAGAAATGGGACTAATCCAAGATAAAGTAGGAACTAAGTTATTAAAGTGCCCCTCTATTTTGATAAGGGCTCTGGGTTAACATGTGATTCTCGTTGTTGATGTCAGCATCCCAAGACCAAGATAAACACAGAGAGGTTGCTCTTACTGCAAACTCGGGTGACATTTCTCTTTGTTAATGAGCATTTTTTTCTACAAAAGGAAGAAAAGTTTTATCTTAAGTTTCATGGCCTGAAGCCATGATAGATCTTTTCTTTCCTCTCTACCTTCACCCTCTAACAAAGATAACAAAATTCCTTCTTTTTCATAATTATCTTTGTATGTTTGTTAGTATCCTTTACTTGCATCTCATTATGGCTTTTACATCTCTTATTTTTCTAGAGAAATAATGGACTCACTTAAATGAATGTTTATTTTAACCCTTTTTCTTGAAACCCACAGTTAAGTAAGTTCATGACTGTGAAAGGTACCAGACTTCCTGGGTCTAAAGTTGTTAAGTGAGCGTAACTTCGTGACCATGTCTCTATGGACATTTAAAGCTTGTTTTCTTTTGTTTGGGTGAGGTTTACTTTACCACTGCTAGTTGTTATAAGATTGGAGTAACTTTAGTCATTTGTTTCTAAAAGAATGTGGTTATTATCCATGTCTTGGATTTTAACACCAGCTTCAAAAAGATCGCTGAGTACTCCAGAGTGCTTATAATAATATGTGGATCTGGATTTGTATAGAGTATTTTGATGATCACTTTTCCTATCAAGAGATACACACATGTGAGAGCTCCTCTTCCTTTTCAGGAGAGGAAGGAATTGGTCCTCAAGTAGTACAATGGTTCCATACAGTGGAAAACCAACAGGGCTGGCATTAAAAGATCTGCTGACTAAGCCCTATACTGCCATTTAAGACTGTCTCTTCTCTACTGAGAATCTTTTTAATTATTATCTTTTCTTTGGAAAGATTAAATCTACTAAACACACAGTACTTAAACTAAGAAATTAAATCTTCATTGCATTTTTCCTTAATAAACAATGTATACCGACTGTATACTCAATCAAATGAATATTCCAGACAACCCATGATGACCAAGTTACCATGCTAAGCAGCCATAATGGAACAAAAGTTGATGTTGTAATTACCTTAGATAGCTTAAGTGAATGTAATTGTATGATTTCAATTAAGCTTCTTGAAATATTAAAAATAACTCATGCTCTGACTTTCCATTTATATAGTTTCATACTCTATATGAACCCAAGACCCAATGTTGGAAACCACTGGCATAATTTATTAGTTTTTTTCTTTTTCAAAATGGAGGAAAATAATAACTTTCAGGCTCACCTCAAGGTTGTTATAAAAAATAAAATTAAATCATGTGTGTTAAAAAGCAATATGAGATGTTAGAGATCAGTATAAATTATTCACTGAAGTAGTAGAGAAACAGGAAATATAAAAGCTGAGAATCTGAGTTAAAAAAAAACAAACCTTTAAATAGTTTCTTAAGGAAGGTAAGACATGAACCAAGAGTCTTGTTGATCTTTTCCTAAGACCATCAGTGTGGAAATCCATTCTTACTTGAAATTTAAAACAGGCGAACACCCTCAAGACACTTTCTGAGTTGAACAGGTAATCCCTTTAACATGAGATCATCGTGTCTTGAGTAAACATGGACACTACTTAGGCGTACTTCCAGGAAGAATTGTTGGTTTGGTGGCAATAGTAAACACATTTGCCTAACCACCATCCTTTCTCTGGAAATGGCTTCATCCAATGTCTTTGTAAATAGTCATGTTTGTACTACATAATGATATTACATAACCATGGAAAATTGGACCAGCGGTGAATGAATACCTATTTCATCGGACAAAATTCTTCCTCATAAGATCTTGAACTACAACACTGAAAACCTAGTTAAGTGATGAGGGGCACATACACTGAAGACCGTATAGAATCATTCATTCACCCATTTATTTGTTCATTTATTCGTTCTAAAAGTTAGTACTCATCGATCAGCTGACAGAAACCAGGAATTAGCCTGAGCCAAGGACAGAGTCAGAGTGAGCTCCAATCTGTGGCAAGAAAAACCCAAGGTCACCTAAAACATGAAATTATGGGGAACAAGAATTAAGAGACTGAAAAGAAGCCAGTGTGCAGAGGTGAAAGGAGAACTGACATGACAAAGAAAAGCAGAGTAAGAGACCTGCAAGAGAGGGGGCTGCCTGATGATTTCTACCATTTCTGTGCCCTTCCTACACTTTCTGCTCTTGGCTTCTGTAATAGTCCCTGACATCCTTTTAACAAACCCCTTTTTGCAAGCTCTGTGTGAGTGCGTGCGTGTGTGTGTGTGTGTGTGTGTGTATGTTCCTTACAAGCAAATTTCCCCTGACTAAAACAGGTGCCATTGTTAATTTTTTAAAAATTTTTATTTATTTATTTTTAGAGAGGGGAAAAGAGGTAGAAAGAAAGGGAGAGAACATTCAATGTGTGGTTGCCCCTGCTTGCACCCGCTACTGGGGACCTGACCAGCAACCCAGACATGTGCCCTGATTGGGAATTGAACCTGTGACCCTTTGGTTCGCCCACCGGTGCTCAATCCATGGAGCCATGCCAGCCAGAACCCATTGTTAATTTTTAATGTAACCTGGAAACACCCTTATTTTTTGCCTAAATTGTAGAGATGTTGTAAGACCAAAAAGCATTAAAGTTAGTAATCAAATTCAGCAAGAACAGAGGAGCTTTGTACCTCCTCATCCTACCAACTCAGTCCCCCAACTTTTCATGCTGGAAAATGCATGAATGGTTTGAAAAGGGGGGAGGGCATTTAGCATATTATTTCCCTGGGTCCCTACCCTGGAGGGAAATGGGGCTAACTAGCAAGTGACCCAACCGACAAATTCCATTTCAGAGCCAACACGTCTCCTCTGTCACAGACAGATTCTGATTTTATTTAAATCCTGCTCAGAATTAAATCCCTGTGACATCAAGCTGAAAAGCAGAGCTAGGTGTGAGATGGAGAGGGAAGTGGTTCCTAACTTGATGCGTCCTAATGAAATGGCCTGCAGTGAGGTGACTACTAAGTGCCTGTTAGGGGAGGTGGCAGGGGACAGCCCTGAAGGCATTGCAGGCACCTGGGGAGAAGACAGAAAGGGCAGAGGTTTTATTGTGTTAGAGTCTTTCTGCACACATCTGTCTTTGAGCCACCTGTCAACGTAACAAGGTCAGGGTGCAAAACTTGTGGAGAAAGAAAGTCATAACCAATTCAGAATGTTTCATGGTCAAAAATGGTCCTCTGGACTGACTTATCAAAGCCCTAAAAAGTGATAGAAATCTAGTTAAATTTTATTTTAGTCCATAATAAGAATAGGAGAACAGGTTTTAAAGTTGTCTGCTCAGACTTAGCACCTTCTCATTCCTGGTCCTTTGATTGCCCCTCTTCCTAAAGGTACTTCCCATTTTCTTAGGTTTCCAGTGTGTTCGTGGAATCCTGTGTATCCCTCATAAAATCCGGGAATATGTCCAAAACATCATTCACATGTAGGCACAAAGGACTAATTAGGTTAAAACTGAAAAACCCTTTTGGAACCATGTATTTTAAACTTAGACAAAATTCACTGGAGAACTGATCTCCAGAATGAGGACAGCGCAGAAGATGGAAGGATGTTCCTGAGGTTAATTTGAAGGTCTGCAGCTCTTCCCGTGAGGTTGCATCTGAGCCAAGCACCTGGCCACACTGGGACCTATCCGATGCAGAGAATGAGAGGGACCAAGGGTCACAGCAACCTGGTACCTCGTCATTAACTTCCTCCCACCCCTCATGTTGTCTATCATGGTGTCATCTCCTCAGGATTCCCCAGTAATGCCTAAAGTAAAAAACAAAATCTCTGAAAAACTTCAGTTTCAGATATACTCTGGAAAATCATCAACATACATGTTCAAAATGCTGAACAAAGCCAGAAAGTGGTATTAAAATATTTCATTAAAGTTCATCATTTGGAAAAGTGTAAAAGACCATTGATTTTGAGTGATGGGAGGTTCTCAGCAACACCTGGCCTTTCTCCTTCCTGTCCATGTTCCCAGCAACCCCATTTCCCCCAAATCTCCCCCATCCACACTTACACTGCCCTCACGCTCATCTCACCACCCTCAGCAGCACATACAGTGTCCTTATGCCAAAATCAAAGCAAGCATATTGCTAGAAACCCAATTGAGGTTGGAAGTTAGGATAAGGGAAGGGGCCAAAGGCTATGGGGGGAAAATGAGCTAGTAATTCACATGCAGAATTATACAAGTAATTCACAAAGCACTTACTGTGCTCTGTGGTCCTAGTTTTGTTTGTTTTGTTTTTTTGATCCATAAGAACAGAATCCATTTGTTTCCAAAGCAGCATAAGCCAGGTCTTTAAGATAAATGTTTTCTCACATATTACAAGTTTTCAAACATTAAGTCTATTCCTGCAAAGTAGAAAAGTCTATCAGTGTAGTTTATGTTCCCAGTAGGAGTTGCAACTTCATTATTTAGAGGCAAATAGAATAATCCTTTGCATCGTGATTCTTCCAGAAGAGATTTGCTTTCATGCTCTTTGAATGTATCTACAATTGATTTAATAACATCCTGGTCAGAGAGATTTACTTACTTTCATGATGTACGGAAGAGTGTCCAAGGATAGGAAGTTACCAGTTTTTGAAGGGAGCAAACATCTGAGAATGAATTGATGTCAAGCCAAAGAGATTTGAGTTTTGCTATTCATTTACGTGATGTCTGTACCAATGACCCCCAGAGTCTCCATCTTTCTACTTGTGAAAACTGCTATTTGGGATTTTCTTTTGTGATAGTGTGTGCTGCCCCTGCCTCCTCAGCCTGCAAGGAAAAGGCAGAGTGAGGGTACCAAGCATTTCTGGCACCACTGCCATTTGTTTCTGGACAGCAAATGTCATATCAGCCTAATGTGAGCCCGGATACTCCTCACATACATGGTCTTCTTCATCTGGTCCTCATGGCCACCAGCTGCTTGCCTTCTCTTCATTCCCATATTCCTCATTGCTCAGGCTGTTCTAAAAAGAAAGCCCTATAAACAAAGAGAGGAAGCCCTGATACCATCGTGTTTGGCACCACAACCAGTAAC
The DNA here is from genome assembly GCA_004026545.1 of Mormoops blainvillei. Classification (NCBI taxonomy): domain Eukaryota; kingdom Metazoa; phylum Chordata; class Mammalia; order Chiroptera; family Mormoopidae; genus Mormoops; species Mormoops blainvillei. The sequence continues at coordinate 254,897 of PVJD01001342.1, forward strand.
CACTGTGAAAACTATTTATAAAAAGGCTATTATTCTGTTTATAATCTGCTTTCATGATTGCTTTTAACTAACTCAAGGAGTAGCTGCACTAAGGTAGGAAGGTTTGTGACCCATCTGTCGAGTGTATAATTTCCTTTTCATTGGCTCGCACAGCCCAATAAAAAAAATATATTATTAGGTGCACTAACTCAATCAGCAAACAAATGACAGGCAGATGGTCTTCAAAAGCAATACTGACCATGAATGCCAGAGAGCCACCATGTGGGCCCCTGCTTTTAGGGAGGCTTTGTCTGAAAACACTCCACTGGGTTAAGTGATGCAAAATACAACAGAAGAGAGAGAAGCTGTGTGTAAATGAGGGAGAAGTTACCAGCTCCTGAAGCACTCCATGAAAGGCTATGAAATTTTACTGGGAACAGAAGAAAAAAAAAGCATCCCACTTAAATAATATATTTTTGTGGTGGTGCTGAAATACAATAGATAACATTCACATGGTACTACTCTTCTAAACCCTTGTTAGTCAGATTTTTCTTTTTTCTGAAGGGTCCTTTAGCTCACAGAATTGTTTCAAGTTTTGTTTTAGCTGAGTGATACAATTAGCTGAGTGAAGGCTTTTGTATGAGAGAATTTCACTGATTAAATGGAAGGAAAGAAAAGAAGTAAGGGAAGGAGGGGGGAGGAAGGTGGCAAGAGGAAGAGACTTTTGAAAGATTTTGAAAAATCAGTGAGGCCAGAAACTGGCATGGGTAATTTTTTTAAGGTCAGAGAGAGAGTTTAGTGCATTACCTAAAATAGCACATAGTAAACCCTCAATAACTTATCAATGATGATAAGTTGTACATAGAATATATAGAATATACAAAACCTCCAATGGTTGGCAACAGTGTGCAGTAAACTAGCTCTGTGTCCTGGATAACCCACCATTCTTGGGGCATGAGTTCTTGTCAATAGTGGCTGAGGTTATGGGCTCATTAATCCACCATCTCCCTACTGGCTGTGAAGAGACAAGACATCTCAGAGTATAAATGCCTGTGATCCATGGTCTGGAAATGGTGAGGTCTACTATTTTCTATTTTAATAACTGATGTCAGGATTTTGATCACTAGCTATCAATTAGTTTGGGTTATAAAAGCTCATTTATACCCTAGCATTTAATAGTTTATCTCCCATAATCTATTAGCCGCCAGCACAGATCTTTAGGTTCTGGTATCTTGCTAGCCATTCTGGTCTTATTACCCTTTAGGATAATTATACATGCCTAATCAATGAAATGTTATCACTTGCCTTCTATGCTCCAGGGAGTTCCATTTCATGATAGTATCTTTTATTGTTCTTGCAGCCTGCAAATGAAGCCACCATGAGCCTTTCAGAGGTGTGGGAGACCTTTCACCAGTCAATTCCACACCTCACAGTGAAGATATTGTGCACCACAGCCTCCCAGGAAACAGAGCAGATGGTAGCATCCCTGTCCTTATGTGGCAATCCGTTCTGTCACTCCCACCTCCCTAGTCTTCTGACTCCTCCCACAACACCCTGCTGACACAGTCCAGTGTTCCAACCTCATGTCTGTAATTTTCCCTTTTCAAGTCTTTTAGAAAGTTAACAAATACCAACCAACTACACAATCATATGGTCACCATAGTCCCTATGACACTCAACTATCACATCCTTAAATGAGCCTGACCATTATCTCAATCCACTGCGGGTAAGTGTCTTAGTAATCATAATGTTGCCACATATTATGGCCATTCACAGTCAGCAATGGGGTTTTTGCTACAGTCTGGTTAGTGAGGGGTCCAGCTCAAACATCTCATTCTAAGGATCTGCAGTCTGGGAACTCTCCTAGTATCAACTGTCTGAGCCTGAAAGCAGTGCCTGGGATGGTAATTTATTCAGAATGTGATTCCAGGGATCAGGTATGTTAGGATGAGTAGACAGGGAAAGAAGGAAAGTCCATACAAGGACGCGTTATTGTATCAGTCACTACTGTAAGTTCTGGTTCTCAATTCCGTGTGCCTATCTGAGGATTCTTCTAAAATGTGTGTCCAATTCGTTTGCCCAGATGATGAAATGGGGAAGCTGTTGATTCCCATTGCTTGTTGGTCAAGGGAGGTCCCATAAGTATTAAGTCTCTCACACTTACGGGTTGTGTAAGCATAAGTGCTAAGCGTTATTCTTTGAAAATATCTAATTGAAGGGGCTTTGGCAAAGGTTTAGAGCTCTCTTTAAAAAGGGAACCTGCTCTGTTTCCTCCAGATACTTAATTCACTAAAAGTGTTTATTTCAAATTAGGGAAGCATCTTTCTCCTTTCCTTCCTTTTCCCTTCTCAACCTCCTACTTTTCACTAAACAAGTTCTAACACTCTACACCATGTGTCCTTTTAGCATCTTGGGCTGAAATGAGACAATTGAGCAAAGAAAAAATTGTCATCATCACTCACATCTACATATCTATTATTAAAATGTGCACATGGGAACAATCATCTTTAACTCCAGAATTTTATAAGAACAAATGTGGGATTATCAGAACATTCATTGGGGAAAGAAGAAAGAATAAAACAGTCCTGAGAGACAACTCTGTGGAGAGTGGATGTGTGGAGCCGACACGCGAGCCTGACGCCTCTGAGCATTAACACATGGTCCCTCCATCAAAGGTCTGTATATGCAACTCGGCTGCTGCACTGACAGAAGATTTGGGGCTGTTAACACACACTTCATTAAAATACCAGCTAAAATCCAGGTTCAAAATCCCATAGTTTGTGTTAGTTGATAAAACTCAATTGCTTCTAATTACTGTTAGTGCAGCTTTAAAATAATATTTTGTTGTAATAAAGGATTCAATATGACAAGTAAAAGTTGGCCCACTGAACTGCAAACACTGGACTAGAGGGAAGTATGCACACACAAGTGCTCTGCCTGGCTTGTTTTTCTGAAAAATTTCTAAGCATGCAACAGAGGAAAAATGACCAGTCTTCAAATGGGTTTTGAAAAGGTGGGGATGACTCAAAGACTGGATGTTATTTGCATCTGTGACTAGTCCCTGCAGCTTAAGAGGTGCAACACTGAGCTGAAATGAGTCAGGCAGAGTTGTGGTTTTTGAATGCATTTAAGGAGCATGCACCAAAATTACCCAACATCCTCTTCTTTCAATACTTCTGCTTCCTTCCTCTACCCCCTTCCTAAAAGGTTGTCAAGACTGGCACTCTTGGTAAGATGAGACATCCTCAAGTACTGAAAGTTCTTGCCCTTAGCATTGGAGAAACAAAGGGAAAACCAGTACCTTCCACTCACTGTAACCAAGGAACTCTAGTCTTCTTAAGATTTCTACAAAGGGCTAAAATGCTTCCCACCTCCTGGCTCTCATACTTGTTCCTGCCCCCAAGCCCTACCCAATTCAACCAACCCTTCGTAACTTAGCTAACTCCTACTCAAACCTTACTTCTCTGATTAAACTCTAGCTCTAATGAAAGTCTTCCTTAACCCTCCCTGTTTGTACCCCATTGTATGTACATTGTCATCACACCCTGCATGTCTCCTTCAAGGCACTTTTATCAAAACTGTGATTATTTGCATAATACTTGTTTAATATGCTTTCCAAATTAAGCTCCAAAGCATGGCATCTCTTTTGTGTTGCCTTTTCTACAGCCATATCCAAGGTATATAGGGCATCATAATTGACTGATTAAATAAATAACAAAGATCAGATAATTGAAGTATTAGGAAGATAGAATAAGATACTAATATGGAGACATTGGCTAGGAGCAACGTAAAATATTTGGTGAAACAAAACTCATTCAGCAAGGAAGAAAGGAGAATCTTTTCATGCTGTTGGCAAAAACCTCTGAGGAAGCCACAAAATGCTCTTGGAGAAATCCAGGGTTATGTACTGACCAACTGATCTCTATTAGCAAAGACTATCCTCATTTTCAATGTCCTGTGAACAGGTGTCCCAGATTGGTCCATATCTGATATATCCCTACTTCTGTCCAGGGGCTTCTTGCTATCTGACTCCTGCACAGCCATAAATTCCATCTTAGTCCTGAGCTCCCACATACTTTAGAGATAGGTCTCAAGCACAGATCTTCTCCTTCAACCTTCTAGCAATTGCAAATAAAGATGATGATGGCAAATAATATTCATAACAACAACAATAAATATATTGGTGATGTGGTATCTTTTGGCTGACCAGTATCCATTCCTCCCTCTCTGGTAGTAGCTTTCTGAAATCTTACATGGAAATGACAGTTCCCCAGTTGTCCCCTCTGGTTCTCTATCCTCTCTTGGCTGGGTAATTCAGTTGCTCACTTTCTGGAATTTGAATCTGGAACAAAGTAACAGGAAGATGGAAAATGGTTTGAGCTCCTTCACTACAACAGAAACGCCCTGGAAAGACTATTGGGGAATTCCCTCTTCCTACACCCCTGAACCATGACTTTGAACTACCAGAACTCCTTCCATATCTGGACCTGGATTTCCTGTTTTGTCTGTCAGTTGTTCAATATTCTTCTAGATATTCTAAATATTCTTTTAATTTAAGCAGCCAGGGTCTGATCCTATTAGTTTCAACCAAAATTTCAACCAAATTACCTTGGTGCAGTGAAGATACAGTGATGATGATGATAACGAACCCTTCATGAGGGTTCATGGAAATCTCCATTGAAGCTCAAGTCATTCTGAAATTATCACACTCACTTATGCAGAGAACTCCATTTTTTGTATTTAAGTAGTTCAAACTTAAGTCTTAATGGTTATTCTTTTAAAAAACAAAATACCAGTATACTAAGCAATTCCACAAAGAACAGAATTGTAATATAATTGAATCTTTATTATTTGGCTTTGTATTGTTATTTTAACTTTTATAAGCATTTGTTGGATCAAAGAAATATTTTTCCTAAAATTATCTCACTAAGGAATTCCCTATCAATATTCACATTACAAATATATTCCTATTTAAATATTTGAAAGTTCTAAAAAAAAGGTTTTTTGTACAAAAAATTAACAGCTTTCATAATCATTTTAGCACGCTTATTTTAATAACATCCATTCATATGTTGACTGAATAATAGAATTTCATGAGATACAGCTCTTAAGAACAGCTTCACTCCAAGTTAAATTGTGAATGATTACCTATATTTAAAAGTGAATATTCATAAACTGGATTAGACAGCTATCCTATATAACCAACCCTAAGATTCAGTGGCTTAAAATTACAATTATTTATCCTTGCACATATATGTGTAGGTCAGCTAAAGTTCAGCTGATCTAGTCTAGGTGACTCTGTTTCAAGCTGCAGGATGAGCTGGACTTGGCTCCTTGCAGAAACCTGGGCTCAGGTCTCCTCTGCAGGTGGGCATTCTGGACTCCAGGCTGATGGAGAAGCAGCTACTCAGAAGCTCTTCTCATAGTAGTGGCAGAGGTGCAAGTAGGCAAGTCCAACTGCACAAGCACATTCCAAGCCTTTGCTCGCATCACAATCACTAACATCCCATTGTCTAAAGTACATCACATGGCCAAGCCCAAATTGATAGGGAGGGGAGAAGAGTGAATATTTCCTGAATAATAATCCCAACTATCACAAAAACTGGCAATTCACCTGAAAGACATACCATGCTTATGTAAATAGTATTATTTTGCTGACTAGGTATGATGTTAACTTATTTGATCATGCACAAATTCAGAACTGACCTTGAAAATGGCATTTAGCTAATTGGCTGTCTGAAATCTAAGGCCAAAAACAGCAGACTATGGACGAATCCCAAAGCCAAAACTGAAACTTCAGTTTATCCAAACCTAACTTGGCAAAAGTTGCCCCACTTTGTAGTGGCACAGCTGGAGGTTTACCCAGATTTCCCTGAGCCGAATTCCATGTTCTTAAGCACTGAGCTGCAGTGCTCTGCAGTAAGTATCACGTCCCTCTTTGGAAAAGAAAAAAACTGAAGCATTGAACATTGAAGCATTAGGTATTTACAGTGTGCCAGGCTTTGAGTCAAAGGGTTTATTTATATTATTTTATTTTACTCTTAATATCATGAGGATGAGATAATTTTTCAGAATTTACAGAAAAGGAAATAATTGTTCAGGAAATTTTACAATTTACCTTTTTAAGTATAAGCAGGTAGAGAACAGAAAACTTAAATTTTGATACCAGACCCATATAACAACAAAACATGTTTTCTGTTAAACAATTGTCTCAAAATATTTAGGACTGCGAGCTAGTTTCTGAAAGCATGCATCCTGACCCAATGATTTTCTATTATTACTATAGCAGTCATATTTCAAAAACCATACATTTTGTTTTAATACATAGTTTAACAACTGGTCAAAATATTTGAATTTAAGATTGTTTCACACATCTTGATTTCCATAAATATATGACATACCCCCTTCTTATTAATTCAACCATCATTTTGAGTTTTTTCAATATGAAGGGAGTATAGCTATACATAGGGTCTGGCAGAAGTAATGCCTGCTTGGGTGTGGTTGGTAGGGTATAAATACGGGTGTAATAATTTATAGTTTTAGAGTATTTCACCTAAAATGTCATATGGTGTGCTTAAATGTAATATTGTGATTTTAGAGAATTACATGCTTATGATTTTGTAATAAAAGATTTTATAATAAAAAAGGGCATTATTTGTGCTGGGCCTTGTGTAGTATTTCTAATGTATTATCTTTTATCATTAAGAAAAAATTATATTGAAAGGTCTAAATGTTGCACAAAACCTGCCATTTATATGTTCTATTGTACCCATGTATGAAATTATTGCCTCCTGTCACTATAATGTTATAATAATGACCTAAAATTATGTTTTTAAGAATTTTCAGTTCATAGAATTTAATCAGGATTCTTTTAATTTACATATTAACAATTCTTTTCAAATTACTGTATTTTGATAGCCTTTATAATGCATCCTTCAAGAGAATGGAAATTTTGCAAAACTTTTAGCAAGGTCAGCTCTACTCTATGAATATGCCTTGTATTTCAAAATATAAAATTAGACTCTTCAGCCCTGACTGGTGTGGCTCAGTTGTTTGGGTGTCATCCTGCAAAGTGAAAGGTCGCTTGTTCAACTACTGGTCAGGACACATGCCTGTGTTCAGTCCATGGTCAGGGCACATGTGAGAGACAACCAATCAATGTTTCTCTCTCACTAAAAATAAATAAATAAAATATTTATTTATTTGTTTGTTTTTATTTTTTAAGGTATATTTTATTCATTATGTTATTACATTTGTCCCAATTTTTTCACCCTTTTATCCCCTTCTGCCCTGCACCCTCCCACCCTCCTGTATCCCCCCTCCCCCCACTTAGTTCATGTCCCTGGGTCAACCTATAAGGTCTTTGGCTTCTCCATTTCCTATACTATTCTTAATCTCCCCGTATCTATTTTGTGCTTACCAATTATATTTCTTACTTCCTGCACCTTTTCCCCCCATTTTCCTCCTCTCCCTCCCCACTGATAGCCCTCCATTTCTGTGATTCTGTTCCTATTCTAGCTGTTTGCTTAGTTTACTTTTTAGGTTCAGTTGTTGATAGTGTGAGTTTGTTGTCATTTTACTGTTAATAGTTTTTTTATCTTTTTTTTTCTTAGATTAGTCCTTTTAACATTTCATATAATAAGGGCTTGGTCATGATGAACTCCTTTAACTTTACCTCATCTGGGAAGCATTTTATCTGCCCTTCCATTCTAAATGATAGCGTTGCTGGATAGAGTAATTTTAAATGTAGGTTCTTACCTTTCATGACTTTCAATACTTCTTTCCAGACCCTTCTTGTCTATGAGGTTTCTTTTGATAAATCAGCTGATAGTCTTAGGAGCATTCCTTTGTAGGTAACTCTCTCCTTTCCTCTTGTTGCTTTTAAGATTCTCTCCTTATCTTTAATCTTAGGTAACTTAATTATGATGTGTCTTGGTGTGTTTCTTCTTGGATCCAATTTCTTTGGGACTCTCTGAGCTTCCTGGGCTTCCTGGAAGTCTATTTCCTTTGCCAGATTGGGGAAGTTCTCCTTCATTATTAAATAAATAAATAAAATATTTTTTAAAACTAAACTCTTCTACAATATTCTATGTTAGTTTACTGGATTCCATGCATAGGGAACCTCAAACCAAACTGTTAATCTCCTTTGGGTAATGATTCATTGTGAATTATATTATCTGCTGATTAATTAAAACTAGAATGACTGCATCAAAACAAAAATAAAGAAAAACCATTTGTTGTTCTAACCCGAGGTGATAGGACAGTAAAAGATCAATAAGAAATAAAACATTTTCCCAGTTTTATTGAGGTATAATTTACAAATAAAAATTGAAATTCCTGTCAGGGATTAAAGTGCAATGGAAGAAGGGACAATGTGCCAGTTCTGAGCCTGGGTCTCCAGAGGCTTTGGATGCTTTGGCCCTATCTTTTGGAACCCTGCCCATATACCCACCCAACCAAGCCTGGGACAGCATGCTGGAATATGAGAGCCATGTGGGGCAGGGCTTAGCCAGCCCAGCTGAGACCGTCCTAAACTAACCAATACGCAGTCATCTTGGCACCTGACCGTAACTCATGAATGAACTGTGCCAAGGCCAGAAGAATAATGCAGCTAAGCTCAGAGCCAATTATTGGCTTGCATAATTGTCTATATAAAAAGAGTTATATAAATACTTGTTTTAAATCACTAAGTTCTTGGAGTAGTATGTTATTCAGTAAAACTAGCCAATTAGAAGAAATCTAACTGATATAGGACTCAAGGCAGGGAAGTAGATTAGATAGAGTTTTAAATGGAAAGGAAAAGTGCTAAAATTTTCTCCTGGTGGTGGATACAAAGGTGTTTGTTGTATCCTTTGTAAATTTTATTGATTTTAATGTATTCCTCATAAAATTTTGAATTAAATTGTAAGTTTAAATTTATAATAAAATATAAATGTTGAAGTACCACAAAAATTTCTTTTGTGAGGAAATTTAAGACATTACATATATAATGTAATAAGAAGAAAGAAAGACATTAATAAAGACTAGACCTATAGAAGCTATAAGATAAAATGAACATACATTGGACTATATATAAATTTAAAACTTTTGTGTAGCAAAAGAAACCATAAACAAAGTCAATGAACAAACCATCAGTTGGGACAAAGCAAAGAACAACCAGAGGTATAATATCTATGATATATATAGCACTCTGCAAGTCACCAGGAGACAAACAAACAACCCAATAGAAAACAGGTAAAGGACATAAAGAAGCATTTCTCCAAAGAGTCTATTCAAATAGCCATCTGACATAGAAAACCATCTCTAAACTAGTCAGAGGAAAAAAGCTAAAGTAAGAGTAATTAACACCTTAGACTCACTATGACTCATTTAGACTCATTTTGTCATCAAAATGCAGAAAAAAGGTACTTACAGAGATGGCTGATTAAAATATGAATTATTACAGTTTGGGGAAAATAAATCTTTCAAAAATCTATTAAAATTACAGACACATGTATATACCCAGGAATTCCACTTTCAGAATTGTATCTTTCAGAAAGATAATCATCAGCATAGAAGGATATTTTTATCATATTTTTGTTAGTGGCAAAAAAATAAAATAAAGCAAAAATAAACTGGAAATATATGGAATACCTGTCAGCAAAGAAATGGATAACTGGGTTTCAGTACATTTTTTCCCTGTGGAATATTATACAAAAATTAAAAAGAATAAATTAGAAATATACTTGGATGTAATAGTTGATTGGACAGAGAAGTAGCAGAGATAGAAATGTGTCAATAATATGACCTCGCTTTAAAAAAAATGCTTCCACATCACTAAACATATATACAAGGTCTGTCTGGAAGAAGTTAACATAGCTGCCATTGTTAACATAACAACGACAGTTTGCATGACATTAATGTAACCTGGCAGCAAAGTAGGGTGGATTGGGTTGTACCTGAGTGAATAATGAAAATTTCACTGTCCTAGTCAGTAGGGGCAGGAGACGCTGTTGAGTGAACATGTGAATGGTGGGTCTACAGCTATGATCTGGAAACAAAGGCCCAGTCATCCCCAATGGAAGTCTCCTAGTTCTCCATGCCCGAAGAAGGCACGGCAAGTTGCAGCAAGGTCAAGACCATGTTAACTGTGTTTTCTGATAGGGAAGGTGTTGTCCATCATGAGTATGCCCCTCCAGGACAAACAACTAATAAGGAGTGCTACCTCAATGTTCTTCATTGGTTGAGAATGGCAATAAGATGAAAACAGCTACAGCTATGGGAAAGAGGTGATAGGCAGCTTCATCATGACTATGCACCAGCTTATGCATCACATCTCATGCACAGTTTTCTGGTGAAACATCAAAATACCCAGGTGACCCAGTTCCCCTACAGCCCAGATTTGGCATTCTGTGGCTTCTGGTTTTTCCCGAAACTAAAATCAGCTTTGAAAGGGGAGGGATTTCAGACCATCAATGAGATTCAGGAAAATACAAGGAAGGCAGCTGATGACAATTCCAACAAAGGATTTTGAAGAGTGTTTTGAACAGTAAAAGAGATGCTGGGAGAACTGTGTGAGGTCCCAAGGTGCCTACTTTGAAGGGGACTGAGGCATCATTGTCCTATGTACAATGTTTCTTGTATCTTGTATCTCCTTCAATAAATGTCAGTATTTTTCATATTACATGCCTGATACTTTCTGGACAGGTCTAGTATGTATGTGTCTATATATGTAAGTGTATTTGTATATTATATAAAAATGAAGCAATATGTAAGTAGATAGGCTGGATTGTTAAAGTAGGCTACCTCAGGACAAGGGGTGTAAAATAGTTTAAGGGATCAGAAGGAAGAAAAAAACAAAAATGGGAAGGAAGAAAAATAATACACTAACAATGTGATATAATGAGATCATACTCATATATTTATGTACAATTGCATACATAGATTTTATTTATATTTTATGTACAACTATATCGCATTTATAAACTTTTATGAATGTACATATCAACACATGGGAGAAAACCTTTACGTTAATTGTTTTTATAAAATGAACCTACTGCTGCACTGTGTTGAATAGTGTCCCTCAAAAATTCATATTTACTGGGAACCACTGAATGTGACTTTATTTGGAAATAAGGTCTTTGTAGACGCAATCATTAAGATGAGGTCATCCTGGATTAGAATGTGCTCTAAGTCCATAATTAGTGTCTTTATAAGAAGATCATATAAAGACATAAAAGAAAGAAGGCTATGTGAAGACAGAGGCAGAGACTGGAGTCATGCCGTCACAAGCCAAGGAGCACCAGGAGCTGCCAGATGCTGGAAGAGGGGAGAATTTCCCTCTAAAGCCTTTGAAGCATTATGGCCCTGCTGAGATTTTTATTTTGGGTTTTTAGCCTCCAGAACTGTGAGAGAATAACTTTATGCTCTTTTAAGCCACCAAGTTTGTTCTAGCAGAGCTAGAAAACTAATACAACCACATAGCATAGATTTTATATGTTCAGTCATGTGAAAATCATTTATCCTGATTCTATCTCCACATGAAGTTACAAATAACAACACAGGCTATACTAAGTTGCAAATTTCATCACTGTCTTGTCCACCCATATGCCTCTAGTACCTGGCACAAAATTGGCACATAGTAGGAACTTAATAAATATTCGCAGAATAAATTGGTATTAATAGATAAATTTTAAAAATATATGTAGCTCTATGCTTTTGAATTTTGAAAGTAACTTGATTTCTATGTGCTGTTCAAGTATGAGGGCAGCTTCCTAGAATACATTTTGTTTCTAAGCTCCCTGGCTTTTCTTCAATATAAGAGTTGGAGCCAAGACTCAAGATCCAGTATCCCTGAAAATAGTAATTGGGAAGAAAATATAATAATAGTAATAGTAGTAATGGCAGCAAAATCTAACAAGAAAATCCAGTCCTTTCACCTGCACATTATACTAGACTTTTCACAATCCCTCCAAACGATTTCTCAGAGTTATCAGTGAAGCTGAAATAATCTAACCACAGGAGAGCCACCAGGACGGTTTTGACCAGGTGCACCTATGAGACCTCTTCTCCAAAAAGTAAGCTTGTGTTGCATTTTGTAATAAATTGTTACAGAAACCTTTCCAGAACATAAAAGTTATTCTGGCATCTGGCTGAGGGTTACTGTGAGCATTCTGGAAGAATTTCAATAGGAATAGAAAGACCAGGCAAGTGAGTAAAGTCATTTCAGAACCATTGTTGAAGGGTAATGCCAGCATTCCACAGGGATTTCAGCGCTCAGCTAGAGGGCAGTAGAATTATTGCTGAAGTATTCCTTGTGGAGCCTTTTAACCTCATGGCCGAAGTGTATTCAAAACAATTCTGCTGCGATAGTAAAAAATATATATCCGTGCTGTGCATTCCCAGAAGAGCATGCTGGCCTCCCTACTCACATGAGCCAAGAACTGAAAAAGAGCTGAGGGGGTAAATTGGTAAAGTGCTACCACAGAGATTTTACTCTAAGTACTGGTTGGGGAAGCCCCATGGTCCCAAAAGGTTAGAGACATTAGATGTTTTCCAGGCTATGTGCTGAAATGAATAATTCAGAGAAAAATGCTTCTAACTCTATTCGGGTAAGATTATGTGGGAAAGTAAGAGAAAATACAAAAAAAAAATTCTCTTTTATGTGGTCTTCTGGCAAGCCCCTAAAATAATCCTTCACATGTACCCTGTGTATAGCATTCTGCTAGGTACTGGAGGGTAGAGCAGTTGTAGCTCAAGCTAACCGAGCATGTGAGATATTCATATATTCAACAAATATTTAACCCCAATCTGTAAGAGTAGGGGAGTTAGTGAGCTTCTAACTGGCCTTCCAGCTTCTAGTCCAGTACCTTTCCCTACCACACACAGTTCAGAACTCCTCCCCAACGTCTTCCAAAGTCCTGTGTGTTCAAACCTTTATCTTGCCACCATTCTCTCCTGACTCTCCCTTCCACTCACAACTGCTTCAGCCAGTACCTTTCCCTCAAGGCCTATGCCTGAAAGCCTTTTAAACCACCCCATAATTCATAATATAGCATGGTTCCTCCCATCCCTTTGGTCTCAGCTTCAGTGTCACCTCCTTAAGCCTTCCATGACCTTGTCTATAAAGTGTACACATCCTTATTCCCTATCTCAGTTCCTTTTTATTGTTTTCTTTCATAATGCTTATTTACAATTTCTAATTATTTTATTTGCTTACTTAGAGGCTTTTCATACTGGGTCCTATGTCTTGTTCACCATTGTATATTCAGTGCTTAACACAGTAAGTGGATAATAGTCATGACTGAATAAAATTAATATTTTACTAAGCACAATAGTTGCTTAATAAAATGTATTGACTGAATGAATGATTCAAAGTGAGCAATGCTGACTCCACATCAACTAAGCAGAAGCAGAGTTAAATCTTGGTTATAAATTCCTCTTCTCCCCAAATTTAGCTCAAGATGGTGGGTTGCAGATGATGAAAATGCAGAAGATGACAGTCAACTTTTAGTTATAAAAACATTGTTTTTATTTTCATTTCAAATTAGAAACTGTCACAGCAATTTGATGGAATTGATTCATGGCTCTGGAAGGAGTTACGGCTCCTTTCCAGTCTATTTATCTCCCATCATCGCACCCTCTTGCTTCAAAAGAGAATAAGTGATGACATAAGTGGGTGTAGTTCAAAGGTATTAATTGGGACATTTATACTGCTTAAAGTATCAATAGGAAGAGTGTAAATAAATCACTGTTAAGGAAAACTCTCATTTTCCTCTTTGTTTCTTAATGTAATGTACCATCTCAATGTTAAAAACATAGAATAATGTTAAAGACACAGATTTGGACATGGGCCTAAGGATGAAATAATTAAGGTGGTCGTTCTGCCATATTGATCCCAGTTTCTTGACTGCCTACTCCAGGCTAGTGGAACCATGTGATTCTGTGTGCTAGATAGTCTGTATCACTAGATGCTTCTCTTGATTTGATGCAACAGAGAGGGAAGTTGAGGCAAACTGAAATTGTTAGATGAAGGTATAACCTTTCCACATCATCCTCAGAATCTTTATATGGCTTTGCTGGTTGTTCTATAGTTTGGACTGGTTTGGGAAAATATCTTACGCAATTATTAACACAACATATCCCATCTCCACCCCCCAAGATTTGTTGGTAATTGAATACAAAAATAAGTAAACTTATTAGAATTCTGATGGAGGTAGTAGTCTGCAGGTGGCAACAGTCCCAGGGAGAATGGCAGTTTTTATTACAATTCCCAGGGAGCTCCATGTCCAGTGAAGACACATGTTGGTGGCACAGATTTTTAAAAATGCAACAGAAGATAATGTGGGGAAATTGGAAAATGGTGGATGACTCCCACATAGCAATATAATGCCTCTCTGTAACTCCACAGATTTTCAGTAATGTTATTCACCTCAAAAAGTTCATCAATGGGTTTCCTATTGGAAATTAAAAAGGGGCTATACTTTTGGACTTGCTGGGATGGAGCTCAACCAAGAGGACTCATATGGAAGCAGCCCAGAGACAGAAGCACTTGAAGAAACTATGATGTAGAATTTGTACTAAGCTTTAGGAAGGGTAGAGACTTGTATAGGTTTGATATTGAGTTTGAGGCAAATTTACCTAAAACTTGAAGGGCCAGGAAAGCCCAGATGGCATTTCAGTTAATTTTCTAGGTCCCCACCTGGGATTTCACATCTAAAGTACTTAGATGTATCTTGGATTTAGTCACCATCCTAGAACTGGGAAGAGTGGACCTTCTCCAAAATTGCCAACCTTTGGAGGAAGAGAGTGAGTTAGAATACCTGACATTGTAGAGAGTGACTTAGGACATGTGGAAAATTGGGGAGTAGGGCTCAGGTGTCTCTTAATGGACCAAGTGCTGAGATAGCCAGGCCAACAGGTTACAGCAAGGCAGCACAGCCTTTGAAAGCCATTAATTCAGGACACCATAACTTTCTCCCTGTTAACACAGGTAATCAAGAGTTGGTTTCATCACTTGGTAGCATCTGACCTTTAGGGGTATCATGTGTCTCCAGTTATTTTCCTCTGATGGTTATTAAAATGAAGATTTTTGAGGCTTGGTTAGGACTCAAATGAATGGGAATATCTGATAGTGAAGTCTAAGATCCTTTATTCCAAAAGGCAACTCAAAAATTCCTTAATTCATTGAAGTTGAAAAATACAGTTCTTTCCATTTTATACCCATAATATGAAGTGTTTCTTTATTTATCCACTGTCAGTCTCACTTCCTATGGTCAGATACCCAATGTCTGCCAGCTCTCTTGTTTTTCCATTCTTTCTCTATTCTTGCAATCCCTGTCAAACAAAGGATGAAGCCTCAAAATGGTGACCCTCGGTAAATCTTTACATAATGATCTCTATCTCCAGACATCCTTGCGCCAAACCCCATACTCTTAAGCTTCTAACATTTATTTCCACAGATGCAATGTTAGCAACTTCTTATGGATGGGATGATTAGCCTTCAGACTTGACGTACCAATAATTATTCAGCAACTATCATGTCCTCAGTGCTATGCTACAGGGAAAGGTAATTCTGTAAAATATCCTAAAATTCTAAACAACCATCTCTGCCCCCAAGTTACCTAAAATCCAGTTATAAGTTAATAGTAGTCTGAGTTATAATAAATAAATGTATAATAAATTATAACCACAATAATAATAGCAAAACAAGTTGGTGGTGCAGGAACTATGGAAAATAGTATGGAAGCTCCTCAAACAGGACAATTAGAACTACTCTATGACCTGACAATCCCACTTATGGGAATATACCCAAAAGAATGGAAAGAAGCATCTCAGAGTAATGTGCACACATGTGTTCATAGCAGCAGTATCTGCAATAGCCAAAAGATAGAAGCAACTCACACATCCACTGATGGATGAATGGGTAAACAGTATGTGATATGTACATACAATGGAATATTGTTCAACTTTAAAAAGGAAGAAAATTATGGTATATGCTATAAAATGGATATAACTTGAGGACATTATACTAAGTAAAATGAGCCAGTCACAAAAAGACAAATAATGTATTATTCTACTTATATGAGGTCCCTAGAGGAGTCAAAGTCATAGAAACAGAAATAGAAAGGTGGTTGCCAGGGACTGGGGAGGAAAATGGGAAGTTATTGTTTAATGAATATAGAGTTTCAGTTTTGCAAGGTGAAAAAGTTCTGGGTATTGGTTGCACAACAATGTGATTATACTTAACACTACTGAACTCTACCCTTTAAAAGAGTTAAGATGGTAAATTTATGTTAGGTGTATTTTTAACTCAATAAACAATTCAGGTGCTCTTTGGCTTGTCTTTGTTTAAGGCCTTAACGTGTCAGGCAGCTGCTTCCCTTCATATGGCACTATTTTACCTTCATATGGCTGTAGCTCTCATCTATTAGCCTACAGGCTTCCTAGAGAGCCTAGAAAATTCCTCACTTGAGATCTGAGCAACGAGCCTCTCTAAGCTCCCAACACAACCATTTCCCTCCCACACAGGCTTGAGGGCTATCCTCATGTGTTCCTCTTGCATCCTCCCGCAGGCAGCCTAGAAGGAAGGAATTAGATGGGTCAGCACTTTAAAACAATGGATGTCCTTCAAGGGCACACCTTGTCCACAGAGGTCATCACAGGAAAGGTAGGTACATTAATCATCTTCCGGGCTGGAAATGAAGGAGAAGAAATAAATAAACATCCCATCATCATGATCAGGTATCAAAGGTTTGTTTTAGGTCATACCCCTATTAAAATGAATTTCAGTGCCGTCAGGAGTGATATCATGAATCTTCTGTACTCTTTTTAATGAGTAATTCATGCTGCGAAGAAGCATCTTCCTATGACTTCCATACTGAGGGACCCCATCATCTCTCTACCTGTTCATTTTTAGTGATTTCAAAGGAAACTTGGAAGAGTACTATACATTTACCCTGCATTAAGTCTCTCTGCCTGAAATACATATTAAGTACAATTAATGCAACTGGTAGGAAAGTCAGTAACTTAGGAAATACTATCAGCATTTTTTCTATGTTGTGCCTTATGAGGTAGGGGTTATCATTTTGATGTTATTTCTTAAATACTTTTAAAAAGAATTAATCTTTTTAGTATGCATCTATATGGAATGTAATAAAATGAAATAAATGAAATATAATATTCACCCTCCCACCTTCCCAGTGATAGGAAGCATTGGCACCTTGGTAAGTACTTTACAAAATCTTTTTTTTCGGGTACACACACATGAATAAATTATAAAATATTTTGGAAAAGATGAGATCTTATTGCCCATTTTGGTAAATGAAATTCTGAGATGGCCCCAGAATTTCCTACCAGGCACGAGAAGTGTCCCATAGATATAGCTTTGGCTCCTAGAACTCCAGGAAAACAGCCCCAAGAATATATTCTAATGACATAGAACCAGCAACACCATCTTTATTCAGGAAGAATATAAAATTGTTTTGGTTCCTTTAAATGGATGATGGATTATAGAAAGGGAGAAACAACTTTTAAAAAGACCTTTTCTCACCTCCCATTCGAAGAGGCAGCTTAGGAAAAGAGACCGTTATCGGTTGAAGTCAGCAGTTCTTTAGGAAAAAATGGAGCAAGGGACCTGTCATGGGGAAAATAAGGTTATAGCTATTGAGCTGGAAGACAAGTGTCTTTGAGTTTGAAATTCCCAAATGGGTGTCATCACTTTTACTTACTGTTTTTATAATATGGTAGCTCACTCCCACCCCACCATGCCTCCCAAGGTTTAACCAACGACAAAGAGCACTGAAATAAAACCTAAATAAATAAACAAAATTCTGAAATCTCATTCTATGTGAACAATGAAACAAAGCCAAAACTGACTTGTTCTCCTTTCGAACAGAATTCCCAAAGAAGAAAATGATCTCATACTATTAAACTCAACCACTATCAAATTCCCATGGGCAGGAATGTTAAGACTGCTAGTATCTAAAAAAATTTAGATGACTTTTCTCACTTCTTAGAGTGATTTAGAGCTAAAGGAAAATGAAGCATAATGCCTGAAAAATTCTAATTCCTGACAAATTATTCACCTAGAAGGTTTTATTTTCATTTTAACCATTATTATTTATGAACAATGAAAGGATTCAATATCTCACTTTTGTTTGCATTTGCTTTAATTATGAAATATACATTTATATTAAATAACTTCTTTTTTTCTCAATGGATTTATTCCTAAAGAGGTGGCAAATATGAGGTCCATCCAGAAAATATCCAGCCATGTAAAATGAAAAATAGAGGCATTTATCAAAGAAAATACAAGATACAAAGGGGCCTAAGTCCCCTTCAAAGTAGGCACCTTGTGAGCTCACACAGTTCTCCCAATCACCATCAGCTACTCCATCATATTTTCCTGAATCTCATCAATGGTCTTAAATCTCTTTCCTTTCATAGATGATTTTAGTAGGGGGAGATCAAGATGATGGAGGAGTGAATGGAAGTCACACTGACCTGCTCCCAGGACCCAACTGGAATTACAACTAAATTATGGAGAAATCACCTGGAACAAACAACCGAACAATAGCAAGAGAGGATCCTTAAAACATTGGACAGACAGAAGAATCAATTTCAGCACAACCTGACTGGTAAGAAGTGAAGTGGGGACTCGAGAAGACTGGCTGGACACCCTCAGGTGGCAATGTCAGAGGGATATTTAAGCAGCCAGTTGGATCCCCCTTAGAAGAGCTGGGTCTAAACAATATGCAGGGATCCCAAGCCTACAGCAAGAGAGCCCAAAAAGTACACAGATCACAGCCAGCTGTGAAAAGTGGTAGGGTTGCTCTCTGCCAGAGACAGGCAGCTGGAAACTGAAAGAGCTGCTTAAAGAACCAATGTATAAATTGTCATTTGCAACATTTACCCTATGCTCCGGCAAAGGGGGATGGGGCAGAGTGGGCTAGAGAAGCCTGAGGGGAGACGGCATGGAGACTTTGGGGAGAAAACTGAGGAAGTAGCCACTGGGATCCTGGGGCTGAGCCATCCCCCATGGGGCAGCAGCCATCTTGCTCAGGCAGACCACTCCCCTGAGTGGCAACCTGAGAGGAAACAATAGCTCTGCCCCCAGGAGGGACTCTGCCCTGGCCCTGTGGTGCTTTAGCCTGGCTTCTGAGTGCAGAGTGGCAGCCACAGACTGTAGATCCCTGCAAAGCAGGGGCAGAGAGGAGAGGAGATGCTCAAGGAGAGACTGGGGATGGAGACTTTGGGGAGAGAACTGAGAGAGTAGCCTCCAAGATCCTGGTACTGAATTGTCTCCCATAAGGCAGTAGCCATCCAACTCACACAGACCACTCCCTTCCGAGCAACAGAAGCCTCAGTGGAAACATTAGCCATGACCACAAGAGGGATTCTGTCCCATCCTGTGCTGCTTAAGCCTGACTGCTGAGTGCAGAGTGACTAGACTAACAACTGAAGGAGACAGCCACATACAGTAGATCCCAAGAAGTCTCAAACAGGCTGTCTAAGGTCAGACTGGGTCAACATCTGACATCACCAGAGGTGGATCCAAAATGAAAAATAAGCCATAAATACTGGAGGCTACCAAGACAAAATCCACTGTGGTCTTCTCCATGAATTTCAATGTTTTCTTTACTACGTAGTGCTTTAACATTCATTTCTTATCCATCATGTTAGTGCATATTAAGTCACTAGATTTTATACTTTAGTTTACTTCTCTCCTTTATTATAATAGTCTTAATTGCTTTACAGTCTTATTAATACTGGTTCATTGCTGTTGTTAGTGGGATTGCAGGGGGTAGTTATTTTTGCAGTCATGAATTTGTTTCCAGGGCTTTGTGGTTTTGCTCTGACAGCCAAATAATGAGAAAACAAAGAAACAACCCCCAATTCAAACGAAAGGAGGAATCCTCAGAAAGACTATTAAATGAAATAGAAGCAAGTCAGCTATGAGATATTGAGTTCAAACAATAGTTATATGGAAGCTCACTGAGCTTGGTGAGAATTACAAAAAACTACAGGGAAACTTTGAGGAACTTACTGAAAACTATATCAGCATGAAAAAGGACATAGAAACTATCAACAAGAACCAAGAAAAAAGTGAAGAATACAATTTCTGAATTGAAGGACATAGTAGAAGGAATCAAAAGCAGGCTAGAAGAAGCAGGGGATCAAATCAGTGAGCTAGATGGCATGGTAGGAAAAAACTACCAGAAAGAGCAAGAAAATGAAAAAAGGCTCAAAAAGAACAAAGAGGGGTTAAGGGAAATGAAGGACAACAAGGAACATAATAATATCTGTTTATTAGGAATACAAGAAGGATTAGAAGAAGAGCAAGGGGGATAGAAAACCTGTTTGAAAAAGTCATGATGGAAAACTTCTCTAATCTGAGGAAAGAAAAAGTCACACAAGTCCAGGAAGCACAGAGGGTCCCAATTAACAGGAACACAAAGAGACACACTCCAACACACATCATAATTAAAATGGCAGATATCAAGAGCAAAAAGAGAATCTTAAAGGCAGCAAGGAAGAAACAGAAAGTAACATACAAGGGAGCCCC